>VYXC01003162.1:46233-99724 GCA_013397175.1 Platysteira castanea | reverse complement strand
TTTTTTTTTTTTTCAGTCAGCTGGTCCATCTGTCAACCAGAGCACTAATATGACTGTTTACAGCAGCAGCCGTCTTCCTGTTTTATGCATCAGACTACCACCTTCAGCTCCTTTGAAAGGCTTCTACTGTTACAAGTTAAGTTGAGCATAAAACTCAATTTCTACCTACAGTTATTTTATATACATTAAAATAAATAAATAAAAAAATACTATTTTAAAAAAGTTTCCCTTTGTCTGAATTTACTTGCCTACTTAAATGTAGACTGTGAACTTTTGGTGTCATGATTTTTCCCCTGACTATATGAACGTGGTGAACAGCAACACTTGCAGAGAAAGATTGAGCTTCGTGCTGCATGAACCTGAAAGAAAGGAGGCTTTTATGCACTGGTTATGCTACAAAGATAAAAAAAAAATGGGCTTCCTCTTTTTATATTCCCTGCCCTGATCCCCAGCTCCATCACCTCCCCTGCATATACCTCCCCATGCCATTAGGCCTTGTCTCCTAGCAACATATGGCCCCTTACCAGAGCTTTGGCAGACTGCTGCCTGTATGCAATCAGCCTGTCAGTCATTTATGAGAGAAAGTGATTGAGCTCTGTCCTGGATGCATATATTTGCAGCATTTAGACTCTGCATAGGTATGATGATGGGAGGACATGTAGCAGTGGAGGTCTGCAGTATGCTTGGAGTAAAGCCTCACTAAATGAACATTGTTCTAAGTAAAACAGAAGATGTGGTTTTGAATTTGTGTCCATCAGGAATAAGCCTTTCTACCTTTTCTTTATCTGTGGTACTGACCGTACAACTGTCTTACTTACAAAAGGGGAAATCTATATTCCTTTTAAAACTAAAGTTTCCCGTGAAGCTGTGTAAGCTGTCATTAACCCTGGCATGCCAGTATTCCCATTCGCTCTGAATCAGATCAGGAGGGTGCACCGACAAAATTTGCATCCTGCCTTCATTATCTATAGTGGTAAAGCACAAACGTGCATCCTGCATGTTGGATACTTTCATTTGCAAGTCATTGTCACAAGTAAGAGCAACTTTGACTCCTAGGCCACAGTAGCAAAATGGCCAGTGTCCAACAGTGTTTCTGGAGGGATGCAATTGTGACGGAAAATATTTGGTAGGAGATATTTCTAACACCTAGTATTAGACATTTGTGTTTGTACTTTAGCTGCCCTTAGTGTCAATGGAGAGAGGTAGGATTTAAGACCTACAGCTACAAGCCTTCGGCTGTGATTACACAGGCAGCATAGACTCCTACCTGTTCTGAGGTATGTAACACTAAGTGACTTTTCAGTCATGTTATGTTTCCTTCCCTGGGAGACAAACAGTCTTGATACAGCAGCCAACTTATGACACACTGCAAAGATAAATCTTGATGCTTAGATCCTGTTGTGAGCTCTTACCAATTAATAAACCTTGAATGAGGCAAGGGGGACAGGTGCATAATCCAAACAGGCAAAAAGGATGAAGTACAAAAAAGCTGCTGTGGGAAGTCCTAGCTCTGGGCTCCCTACACCTGATCTGGTTCTACCCAAAATCCCCAGTGACAGATTCACATTACAAAGCTGCTGCTTGAAATGCTGGCCACAACCTGTCCTTGGCTCTTGCAGCCCCAGGCCTTCATCAGGTTTCCTAAAATTACCTCCAAGGGAGATTTAGGCGTATAGTCTGTGGGGCAGTGAAAATTTCAAACTGTATTATCAATATGTTGGATATCCTACACCTTTTTAAAATTGCTTAGAATTAAATCCTTAAATAACCTGCACCTTTCTGGAATGAGGGACAGCAGCACCAGACAAGCAGAGATTTTGGGATAAAATTTTCCTTATGTGTGTTTGTCAGAGACTGAAAATAGTTTATGCCTCAAACACTGATATAAAGTTTTAAAGAAGCTGCAACCACAGAAACCTCCTTGAAGAACTTTGGACTGTACGTCAAACTGCTGATTAGATAAAAGGGAATCCATTTTTCAGTTACCTCAGGCTGAAGGAAAGGTATGCATCCACAAGAGGCCAAAGCCTCCAGCTGCCATCGCAGCTGAGTTTGGGGTGAGGGGGAAGAGTACAGCTCACAGAAGCCAGGTTTACACAGACTGCCCCACCCCAGCTGAGGGGGGAGGAAGTCTCGGGTGCATGAGAGGCAGTGAACACCCATCTTCCGATTACACAAACTGGGCCAGCTGTGGAACCCCCCAAACCCAGAGGATCCACGGGACATTCACGTGAGAGGCTGTGCCCCACGGGACTGCAGGAGATGCAACAGACCCAGAGTCTGCAGTAAGAGACTGCTCCCCTCCTCCAGCAGGGATATCCCGACATGCCTGCCCAGCCTGAGCATATACACCCATTGGATTCTATGCTTTTTGGGGGACCTTCACCACCAAGGAGACCAGCTGGAGAAGATCAACAGAACTTCGTTGGGATTCATGGAGTGGTGATATTTTTCTTATTCTGTCCCTGTCACTTTCTTTCTGTCCCCCCACCTATTTTCTGCTTCTTTCTCTGTTTCTCTCTCTCTCTCTCATATCTACCATCAAATAAAACCCATATTATTGTCACTGGCATATGGTCTTGTTTGCACCTTCATTCGGGCAGAGGAATTTCCAAAGAACCTTAATAATAATAATAATAATTGGATCATAACACTCTTTACCTGCACCGCTGCTTATTCACAATCTATTTTTTAGATCATTCATAGATTAACACGCATGAAAAAGTGTTGCCTTTCAGGCATCTGCCTGGAGGTAGACCTGACTCCCTCCACTGACTCTGCAGAGACAGTTCAGTGCTGGGTAATCAGCACTTGGAATTACTCATCCCTTTGGTGCTGCAATACAGCAATTAGTAGTAATTAAAACCAGCGCCCACTGAACTCAGCGGAAAGACTCTTACTGACTTCAGCGGGTACTGGATCAGACCATTTATGGAACAGTTCCATTTTGATATCCAGCCAAGTGGATAAAGCCACTCATTCTTTCTGTTAATACAGTGTATAGCCCTCAGTAATCTGGGCACAGTGATTAAAAAAACCCCAAACAACTAGTTCTCCAGAGACTATACTTCTGGAAATTATACATTTACATGTAGTTCCAAGCAATTAAGTGACTACATAAGCATTGGGCATCTGAATTTGCCAGTCAGACAAGATTCTTGGCTCTTCTTCCATGTCCAAAACTCAGATCTCTAGCTGTTATACTCAAGTGAAATAATAAACTAACTGAACACATTTCACTTAACAGCAAGCAAAACAGCCATTTCTGATCTGCTGCATTCCAGCATTTGAATCCTCAGTCATTTCATACAGACTTCTGGTAACAATTAATACTACCATAAAAAGAAAATAACAGGGCGAAACATGCACACAAATTGAAAGCAGATATCTGAATGTTGTTGTCCCACAAATTTAGATCAACCGCATGTCTGCCTGGAAACTTGTAACTAGCATTCATGAGTGATGTTATAATATAAAGTGTGGTGGAGAAATGACAGTGAAGCCTGTTTGTACTTTCTGGAATTAATATATGTATGCAGATAATTAAAAGAATAATAAAAGTACATAAGATGAACATACACAAGGGGATGGTTTAAACATCATCCAAACATGTCATATGGTATGGGCCTTAGGGAAATAAAGGCTTACAGGATACTGGCAGACAGTCCTGCTGCTGGTACCAGAATTTAGCAGTTTCACTGCTTGAAAATAAATCCTTTTGGTTAATCCGGCTCTGTGGGTGGAATTACACACACCACTCCCGTTATTGTTAGACAGGAGTGCAGGCTGAATTCCCATGAACTTTGCTGAAAACCTAACTTGCAGTCTTTCCTACCCAAAGCTTTATTTATTAGAAATGCTTTTTAACGTGTCATGGTGAAATCTTATCATGGTAACATCAGATATGGCTTCTATTAGGGAGTGCACATTTCACCCTTGATGTGTACCTGCAACTCTTATTAGCATGACAGGGCATTTACTATGCATATCAAGAAGGGAATATGTAAGATCGTGAATTCTTTCACCTAGTGTGTTCCAGAGAGCAGAATTTTAGCAGCCAAATGTTAACACCTGGCACAGTAAAGAGTTTGGTGCAGACAGCCAAGGTTATTGAATGGGAATGTGGCTGCACTGTAAGCCTTCCCTTCACCATCTGGTTCATTCTGGAATATGGAATATATATCACAATTATATGAATAAATGAAAAGATATGCAAGTTAACTGAAATGTATGTGTTCTCTGCTTTTCTGCACAATGAAACAGCCATCTGGGAATCAGTATGTCTCACATTTCAAGCACAAATCAAAGCAAGCAGCAATTCACTCCGTAACGTGTGCTTCATAGAAAACTGGACTTCATTATCTCAGAGTTAATCACTTTGGAGTAGTTTTTTCAGGTTTCCACCCCGCTTCTTCCCCCCTCTCTATGGATACAAAACAAAGCTATTTGGAAATATAAGGAGAGTACCCTTATTAAAATTGCATTTGGAACACAGTGTGGTTAAAAAATTAAAAAAGGAAAATGGAAGAACATTTATTTGCACTTTTGCCTCTCAGATCCAAGCTCAGAGGTGGGTCTGTAGAGTGGATAGAAAGAATTGCTAGATGGATATATTCTTTTTTCCCTCTCCTTCTTCACCTCAGTTTGTTTTATATGCATATTTTCCTTTTCCATATCTACGCAGCACTACTGACTAATGGAATGGGTGACAAGGATCCAAAGCATATGCTGTTGCCCAGATAAACATAACGGGAAGTGGATGGAGTGGGGGGGCATGCTGAGAGCCAGAGCGCCAAGAAAGCCACTTCTGACCTTCTACCATCTCATGGCACATATGATATTTGAGGTCAGAACTGCACAAATCACAGAATCCTTCCCCTCCTGCCCTGGTTTTTCTTTCTCTTCTGTGGATGGTGGGTGAAAATCCTTGCAATAGAGTGCAGTGGAGATTTGCTGTGGGAAAACTCTTCTGGGGCTAATCTGAGGGAAGGGATGCTAGGACTCACAGGAATTAAAAGGCATGGTTTCTGCAGTTATACTGAGTATGTATGTTAAGTGTCATTGCATCCCAAGGCAAAGAATGTGTCTGATAGACAAGTCATGATAGTGCTTTGGGAAAAGCAGTCTTAGAACAATGGATTACTGTAGTTCCATTTCATATATGTCATTTTGTAGCCTTTCTGGAAAGAAAAGCTGTCTCTGTTAAACAAAAATCCAAAAATATAATTGCTGGAAGAGGTTCAGACACATTTGCTCCTTTTCCAAACTTCATTAATCTCCTTGAACACAAAAGTTGACTAATTCTATGGGCTTGTAGCCAAGCTCCTAAAAAATAAAAGTTAAGAGCAAATATTGATGGTTGTTGCAAGAGTCCCTCCTATGCCTGTTCCCCTAATAGTCCTATTCCAAAGAAACAAAAAAGTTTTAAATATGATGTGATCTTAGAGAATGCATCTTTTTTATGTCTGGAAAAATTGACTAAATATGCACATTTCCGCTTTACAAAGAAAAGACTGGTTTTCTAGTGGCTGCATTTTGGGAAGTGCTTATGTGCATTCACAGACTGATGCAGGAATGAAGCAACAAACTTGTTTCTAAAACCCAACAAACCTGTATCTCTCTATGTGCTACCTTGTTTAATCTTCAAACGGTCCTGCAGAGTCATAGCCAATCTGGGACCAAAAAAAGCTTCAGTTTTCAGTCCTCCAATTTTTTGAGTGCCCTCAGGACTGGCAGAAAACAATAACAATGTGGCTTTTGATGGTCTAGGATCAGATCCTTGAAAGGAGCCGAGAGTCATCAGTCCCTTGTGATTCCAAACTCTTAGCAAGCAGCAGAGATGGAAAAATAGCCAAAACCAAAGTTCACTTGAACCCTTGTTGTCTGAGGTAATTTTGTGAATATCGAAAGAAAATCTGCTTTGAATATGGTCTTCCTACTTCAGTTGTCTAAAAAAACCCCTCAGGGTCAAAGAAAGGGCACAGTAAATTCTGAATATCTGAAGATGTGGAGCTGATGTATATCCACTAAATGCTAACATAATTAAGAGATGACATCATCCTTCAAGCATTATGGGTGCTGTGTTTTGTATTGTAAATCCTTATCTAGCTCATAATAGTCTGCTGAGGACTTAGTTATTTTTTCACTCTGCACCTCAGATATGTGTATTAAAAATTATAAAAATCAAATTGACTTCGTAATTGATTTTTTATGGATGTTATTTGTTTTGCCATGAATATTTCATAAACAATTTTTTCCTAAAGTATAGCATCATAAGATGTGCAACTGAGAGAGACAGATGGTAGTGGGTGCATGTGAATCTATATGAAATTAATGTTATCCTTAAATTTAAATTCTTTGTTAATATGTTGTATTTTTCTATTAAGTGTTTTATCCTTCTTGTTTTAAAATCAAAGGGGAGTTTGCCATTGTCTTCACTTAGATTAGGACCAGGTATATTATCCTGATTTTACTGTTACAGTTACTTTGGTGATTCAAAAGTGGCAATGAAAGAAATGGTCCAGAATCTGTAACACTTTCTCCCATGAAAAAACCTTTATTTTCATGAATCATTCCACTGGGGTCATTGCATAAAGAGGAGTTGCAAGACAGAGATGGCTTTTCTCAGCTGCATGAATTCTGACTTTATCAAGCTCACATCTGGTGCAGCCGAGGTGATGAAAAAGTGTCTGAGAAGATGAGGAGAGTGGAGATCTTTCAATTTCCCACAGCACAGGATTTCTAGGGGCATAGAGGAGAGAAAATGAGTATGAAAAGGCAAACATGACTCCACACAGGGCTGTCCTTGGGGCCTGATAGCTCTGAGCCCATTGGCAGGGCCCTCCCTGCTGTGGGGACAGGGTGTGTCAGAGACTCCTTTTGAAGAGGCTGTGAGTAGATCCTGCACAACGGGGGCACTTGCCCACTGCTGAGGCTTCTGCTTTGAAACAAAGCTTGGCTGTCTTTGCGTTTCTGTAGACAAGATGGGTGGTGTTGGCTGATGGGCTGGGGCTCTTCGTGCACAGGGAACATCCAATGTGCCATCTGATTTGACCATCTAGAAGTTCATTAATCCTACAGTAAATGGAGTTTGGAAAGGAGTGTCTCTACACTGACAGGAGGGTCTGGACAGCTGGCTTGGAACTAACACTTTTGAGAGTGAATTTAGGTGAGATGAGTGGCACCCTGAGCCAAATCCTCAGCATTAGTATCACCATCAGCTAAACATAATCTGTGAGCAACTTGTTACGCCTCAGGCCCCCTCCAACAAGATTCTTCTCCTGCCTGGTGCCCTGTGCTACACTGCCACATGCTCGGATAAAGCAGGGCAAGCCCACTGGGTGAGGACAGCATTACCACCCGAGGATTAGCTCTTCAACAGCAGATGGCAGAGAGCTGTTAACCTTTTGCTTTAGTAGGTATTGAAAGAGGGTAACAAGAATATTCCATCACTAAGGATGTATCAGGCAGCATTAGCAATGGATAATTTGAGGGGTTAAGAAGTCTGCCCTGTGGGAGTTTCTTAAAAAGTTAATCTTTTATAAAGATTGAAAGTTTCACAGGCACAAAGTTTGCCTCAGAGAGATTTAGTTCTTTTAGCCTATGATCTTGATACTTGCCAAAGGACAAACTAAATGTGAATTTGCATCATGCCTCCACATGTGTTTCACATATTTCACATGTGGTGTGTAAATGGCTTCTGTGACCTCAGTGTGCAGATCACACGTTTTTCACATATGCTTTGTGCAGTTCACATCTGTTTGAAACATTGTTTCTGACAGTACAAATCATTATTGTTTTATAGCAGGCTCTAGTAATTTAATTCAAGCAGCAGAACTTGAGAAGATGCAGAGTGGTTTTGGTTTTGGTTTAGATTTTGTGTTGACTGCTACCCATTATAATTGCATACCAGAGGAGAGATTCACAGCCCAGGCCAGAGTTTTCAATTAGGGTGATCAAGACTTTTTTGTCAACATGATTTTTTTCCCCAGTGAATACACTGACTTGTCAAAGTTGTCACTTTGATAAAAAAGTGCCTGATCCAAATATTGTTGTATTCTGAAGGGTTTACTTGGTCTCTGATTTAATTTATGCACAAAGCTAAAAAGACAATGGTCCACCGGCGGGTACTCACAGTGGGTTTGGGGAAGCTAAGCTTAATATTTTATTCTGTAATATTTAGAGTGCAGCTTGAACATGACTCTTTCATTAACCCTTTTGAGTGCCCCAGTGTCTCAGGCTGGGCAGCTGGTTTTTCTATGCCTCATTGAATTGTTTCTACAAACTGGAAAATGTCCTGCAGAAGGAATTTGAAAATGACAGAGACTCTGAATGTGTAGCTTGGTTGTGAGGACAAAGATGAAAGAGACTCTTCCCAACATCCTCGATGCAGCACAGGCTTAATTATAATACAAGTAGAATTCCTCTAGTGGTCCATTCTGTTACTGGACAGAGAGGGCTCATATCAGACCTATCAGAGATATGTAAACAAGTGCTTAGCCTAAGTGAGACCAAAAAAAATTTTAAGCTTGGTCTCTCACTCACCACTTCCAAATAGCTGTAATAAAGTGAACAGGTGTGTTCTGTAATGGTAATTTCAAAATAATTTGCTAAATATTGAAGGCACCCAGGCAATGTAGAGACACTTGAATTTACCTATGATTCTGTCTTTCATCAAGTGAGAAAGGCCTGCCAGCTGTTGAATTTATTCCCCATGTTTTTTCCATTTATTTCTACGTACATTCCTCAAAGAGTTCAAACACCTCTTTCCTTGCCTATCACAAGTAGCTTGCTTTAAATTGCAAGATATTTTCAACCTCATGTAATTCTAATTATAGGTAGTAAAATATTTTTTTTAATTTTATGCAAATCAGGAAAAGATAGGCCTCATATTACAGGTTCAGAGGAAAAAAACTCAGTCCAGCCTGTATTGCCATGCTGCAGTTGCAGACCTACACCTGCACCTACCAAGTTTGCAAAGAAATAGGAGCAGTCGAGACTATGGCACTTAGAAAATGGGGCCTTGATATGGATGCAGAAGTGGCCATACTGCATGTTGCATGATGGAATACATGTTTGCAGTCTGAGCAGGGTCTGAACGACCCTTTGGGCAGAGAACTAGTCAGTAATTTGAAGTTCTAAATTGAGCTTTATGTTTATTAACACCTCCTGTGCTCTCTGCTAATGATACCGAAAAGTGCTTTTATTCCTGTTTCCAGGGCAGACACAAGGAACACAAAGGTAAAATGGTGTGGTCAAATCAGCAGAAGGTGAGCGTATCCTTGGCAGGACAATGTGCAGTATGTGGGCTCTTGTTTCTAATTCTGTGCTTTTTGAAAGTCATGCTATGAACAAATTTTCACCTAACAGTTTATTAGATAGCCTCCTGAGTGAATGTCTCTTATTTATGCATTGGTTTTTGCTTTTTCCTTCCAAAACAATCACACCCTTCCTTTTGAGGGCAGAGGGTCCTGAACACAATGGTTCAGCTAGTTGGGGACAGAGAAGTCATGCAAAGGAAAGGTCATGGAGGGGGGTCCCTGCTGCTCATTCACCCTGCTTGATGGCATATGTCTTCCCAGCAGATTTATAGGGTTTGCAAGAAAGGGCTGAGTTTGACAAAGGGACAGGGCCAAGGAAAAAATTAATAGATACCCCCTCCACAGGAGGGAACTGCTGCTGCCTCACATAAGCAGCAGTGACATATTTGAGTCTGGAGTGTGTGTGTGTGTATCCCATCTCTCAGTCCATCACAAAGCCCCTGCACATGGCCTGTTTACTCAAGCTTTTCACAGGCATGCAAGATTTGGCTCAAAAACCCCCAAACTTAAGCCACAGAGAGGACCCCTGAAAACATTAAGCCTAAGAAGCTATGGTTTGCCTCTCCTTTCCTTTCCTTGCAGTATACATGCAAAGCTCATTAATGCTAATGATAGTCTAGGAACAAATGAGCCATGTTGTGCCACGGCTACTTTATCCCATAGGCAGAGCAGGAATGTGGCACCACTCACCCAACAAGTTACCTAACACAGACTTGGCCTCATGTTGAAAGAGATTTGAAGCTGTAAGCAGTTAAATACATAGCCTGCCCCTTAGGACTGCCACCGTAAATAAGCATTTTAAAAGAATCTCAGTCTTTAATGAAGAACAGAGGGAATTTTCAATCAGTAATCAGAAACAGCTCTCAAAATCAGGAATGGTGGAGCAGTATGCATATTTTTATTTGGTGCACAGAAAATGCATTGTTTCTGAGCGATTCCTGTAAGTAGACTCACTGTACTGTTAAAACCTTAGTGGATCCTGCCGTGTTTGTGATTCTCTGAGTATTAAAGGAATTAGAGAAAGCCTTCTAAAGTAGTTAGAGGCACCACAGTGAGAAATGATTACCCACTTTAAAACCAGCCATGTACAATTAAAAAGAAAAAAAAATAAATGAGAAGGAGAATAGATGCACATAAAAGTCTGAGCCGAAAGAAAGGAAAAATGATTTAAAATATCTATCTGTTATAATCATTCTAGGCACTGTGAGACTGCATGTGCTGTAAAGGAAGATGGAGAAGGAAAAAGACACTACCTAATCATCTGCAAATTATAGTAAGAACTACATTAATGAGACCTAAGGATATATCCCTGTTAATGAGTCAACAGGATTCTTGGGAGTAAATGAAATTCCATGCTGCTGTAGCAAAATGTACTTCAGTCACAGCAGAAAGACATTATTAGTCAGAGAAGATATAAATTAAAAATTGTTAATATTCAAAACTATAATCAGTGAAGCTCCTGTGCTGAAATGCTAAAACTGTAAGAAAACATAAAAAAAATTCCACAGTCCTGCACAATGTGATATAAATACAAATATATATAAAACAATGGAAGCTGAGGCCACAAGCTACAAAAGCAAGGGAGTGAGAAATGGGTTTTGTGTTTACGGAAATAGATATGGGATAATATAGAGAACTGTGACACATAAATATATGTGCTTTGACATCACATATAATCAGTTTTCTTCTCCTCATCTTGTGAAATTCTGCTCTCTACTTTTCAGTCCTATGTAGTGGTTATTTCTTATTCTGTTGACTTAAGTTTATTAGGGAATTCTGTTTCTGGCACAATGCTCAACCTGTTGGAAAGAAATCCATAAAGGATATATTGCCTTTATCTTGTCACCATTTCATAACTTTTGTAAAATTCTTGGTAGGACTTGAGTTTTTGGCTTGAGAAACAGACTGGAATGAGAGAATCTGAAATACATTTTCCTATAACAGATGGATAAACCCAGAAATTATTGTCCTACTTCTGGGCAGTATTTAAAAATGACAGGGAAACAAATGGCTCAAAATATGAAAGTATTGCCTGATTTTCATGCCTAATGTGTCAAGTCTCCAAATTAAATTTTAGCTGTGAATTTGAATACCTTTCCTGGATTACATGCACTTACAGAAGGGGTCAGTCAGTAGTCAGATAAATCTTTCAAGATGGACGGATATCAACAAATAATATGAAGAATAACCTTCCTTGAAAACACATATGCCCTCTTGGAGAAGACCTTATTGTGAGAAAGCAGCAAACATTGTATTTTTAGGTCCTCAGGCAGATGAGAAATTTGAATCTGGTTATGGTTTAGGTCACTAGAGTGCTGAAGTCTTAAAAGAAGAGGAGAAAAAGGAGAGATGAGAATAAATGAGTTTGAAGCCAAATCTTTCTTTAGTCATAAAACCTGCTCAGAAGCAAGTGGCTCAGAAAATTCAGTGTTCTGAGCATGTTGTAAGCAACTCTTTCACCATTTCTGAAATATTTTCTCAGTGTTGTCTCATCTAAAATAGGTCTTTCAATCTATGTAGAATTAATGAACAGTTTTGGCTCTTGTGAAGATGAATTTTTAAGCAAACGAATAATTTACCAAAAAATATCTTTCACCTCTCAAATTTAGTTCAATTATCCTAAGCAATGCCAATATCATAGGGTATGTTTTGACACAAGGAAATCTGTGGGGCATTTAATTAGGTTTTTTTTCATTTGATTTAGAGGCACAGAATTTATTGCACTACTAAAGAATTTTCCATCAGACTTTAATTTCTTCTTCTTTCATGAAATCTGGCAAAATTTTAGACATGGAAGGAGATGGAAATGTGCTGGTTCCTAAGAAATCTAAATGTGGCCAGGAATCTGCTGTGATGAAGTGTCTTAGAACTCTTCAGTTTCTTCAGCCAAGTGTAATCTCACTAAAAATTACACATACATGAAAAGAAAAAAGATGTCATCAAATAATTTCCTTACAGTCATCAACATCGTTATGAACTGGGGCCTGTTCCAAAGCATCCACATATCTTTCTTTCCTCCAGGTCAAAGGACTATCTTCTCTCTAGCCTCCTCAGGCTTTATCTTATTTCCAATTGTTTCTGTAGCATTTTGTTCTGTTTCTCATCATCTAATGTGCTCATCAGTGTCCTTTGGCCCCCATCCCAAAGCCAGGCCTTTCTTCATCTTTTTTACAAGAATTAATTTAAAGTCAAAGGAAATCAGGGCATAACTGTTGCAAAATACGTTTTAAAACGTAATGAGAATATGGGTCAGTTTATATACCAAATATTCTTGGGAATATTGCTAATTTGAGTTGTTTTAGAAGAGTCCCTTTACAACACAACTCCCATGTGACGTGGCAGCTATTATGTTAACTAGTATGTTGCCATAAAAGCATACTATGTTGTTGTGTAACCCTAAATGTAAATTCATTTGTAAAAGTTATGTCTGCCAAGGCATCTATGTTTTTCAGCTTTTAATTGCTCAATATGTCTATGTTTTTTGCGCTTAAAGGGATAACTCATCCTTTTTTTCAAATCCACTGATTTTGCCCTTGTGTTGAGGTAGGTATCTGCTAGTTATAGTTGCACTCTGGTATGCTTCCTGTAGGATATTGCAGAAGCCAAGGTCTCTACCTGACATCTGCCTTTACACAACTTTCATCTCTCAAATTATTTGACATGGACATTATTATTAGTACTGTCTGGTGCCTAAACAACAAACAGCATATACAAGAGCAGTAAACAAGGAAAACTCTAACCCTCATTTTATAAAATTAATTCTTAAGGAAAAAAACCAAAATACTTAATAGATATGTGCTTTTTAATATTTTTCTCCAAGAAATACTAATATTTTCAATACGATCAATAATGTTAAGTGTTTTGGCTGATTGTTTGGTTTTGTTTGGCTGTTTGGCTGATTGGCTGAATGAATGATGAAAATTTGTCCCATTAGTGTGACAGTTGTGAGTCTTCCTTGTCAATAAGCGAGAGCAGGATGTGGGATAGTGTTCCATAATGCAAAGCATATATGTAGGAGGGATTCATATTCAGCACTCCAGAGCGGTAATTAATTAAAATATGTTTGTGTCTGCATGCATGTTGACACTAAGAAACCATATGATGTATTACATGAAGTTTCTAATTTGTAGCAACAACTAAGGTAATTGCCGTTGTAGGGAAATTGGTTTCCTGTTTTACAGAATCACTTGCAAGAATGTTTTGGGTAAGACTTAAGAGTTCATCCAGTGTAACTTTCTGCTTAACAGCAGAAAAATGCCTCTGAGGAAAGTGAAAGGAACTTTTCTTAGGTACAGTGTCTAAAATACAGAGCTTTTTTCAAATCATTATGATCAAATTTTTTAATAAAAAACATACTCACTGTTTTAACTATGGATAGTTTTATCATCTGTATAAAATCAAATCTCACTTTAAATTTGGGCTCAAAATTGTCTTGTACGTATAGTTTAGGAAAATATTTCCCTGTATCAATTTTCAATTTGCTGCCTTTCAGTATTCCTGAATGTTACCTTTTTCTTTTGCAATGAGACGGAGACATTAATTATATTCAGTATATCTTCAGTATCATTGTTTAGACACAGATCTTCATAGAATTTTGTTTTGTTCATTTCCATTTTTTCCTAGCTGGAATTCCAGTCTTTTAAATCTTTTCTTCAGATTAGAATTTTCAAGAAGCACCAACATTTGAAAACCAAAATGTAAAGAGGAAATTAGTGGAGAAAATAAAAATACAGCATAACTCTTTTTTGTAAGATACCTATTAGATTATGAAAGAGGTGAATCAAAAGAAATGCTGCACAAAATATTTGTAATTCAGTGATTGAAAATGTGCTTAGTTTTAAATTAAAAAATTCTTTCAAATGATTTGATGATTACCAAATAGAAACTACAGAGCTGTATTTTAAAAAGCCCTTAATTGATTTTGTTTCTTCCTAATTGCTTCATATTTGTATGGCTATAAACAGTAGATGGTTCTGCAGTGAATAGAAAGCTTTAACAGCTGATGAGTTTTACAGATGTCATAAGAAAGTAGAACAATTTTTTCCTTCATTGAATTACTCTTATCCACATCATTTTAGTTGCTGTTCATAAAGAGCATAAATAACATAAAAAGGAAAGTATTTATGATTTCATAATTTAACTCTGATTTAGCTGTTCTTGGAAAACAGGATTTTATGTTCATTCTTGTCACTATAATTTTATGACAAGGACATTTCATATCTTAGCCAGCCCTGATGTGAACTGCTTTCACTGATGTCAATAAAAGGGGAATTCTGGTTTATTCTCTATCGCCCTGTACAAAGAAATAAACCACCATTTGTGTGATATAAACAGCTTAACAGCATCTTTCACTTAATCTAAAACTTTTAGTCACAATGACAGCTTTTAGCTTTGATTTTAATTTTCTGCAGTAGCCAACAGTACAGTAGGCAAAATTCCAGGAAACCAAAGACTAGGATGAAATTCCATTGAGAAACCTTCCAAAGCATTTCAATCAGAACACTATGGGCAAGTCATCGAGATACAGCTACTCCTTTTCACTCGGCTCACGTTGCTGATAGATGTTGATGCACTGTGAAAGAATAGGAAATATGAAGGAACCCTTCACTATATCATTTGCCACTGGTTAACAGAGATGCTAGACACTGGGGTGTCACGGAGAAAAATACTTTTAAAACACTGATCACATTTCTTTAGCAGGTCATTTCAGTAGGTCTTCATTAAAAGACAACCAAAACTTACCAGAATAATTCCCATGCATAAATATTGCCTTTCATTTACAGCTGTGCAGCTGGGAATGCTTGAGATGTTCTCCAGCTGCTTGTTTTAACTCCATATAAGTGCCAAACACAAGACAGAGTACTTCTGGGCATCATATCAGCTTTATATTCTTTTCTAGCAAATGCCCTTGCTTGGAAGTAAATATGGACAACTTGGGAGATAGAGTAGTTTGCTAATTTATGTGAGAGCTTTGTTTAAATTTCTGACTCATGAAAGAGGTGGGAAATGCACTGTTGCAGCAGCTGAGCCAGCAGCTGTGATGGCTGAGGGGCCAAAGAGCTCCAGACCAGGAGAGGCTTGTTGGTGGGCCAGCTCCAAAGTTCGTCACTCCCGACTCGGTGAGAAGCCTCCCCCAGCAGGCTGTGTGGTTCTATGCAGATTCGATCTGTCTGGTTGCCCAGTTGGCCATACGCCCCTTTTACCCCTTAAAAGGTTGTAATCCAGTCCCCACTCCGCCCCCGCCTCCTCCCCACTGGTTGTTGTTACATTACCCTGCCATCTCTCCGCCCTTGTACCCTCAGATCATTGGTTACTAGTGCTCTGCCTGCCTCCTTTCTGTATCCCTATATAAGTTTGTCACGGCCCTCAGTTTGGGCTCTTCGTCCTTGGAACCCTTTGTTGTGGTTTGCAGTAAACCCTCTGGAATTCTATACGAGGAACCCCTCCTGACTCTTTGTCTCTAGTCACACATGAGCTATACAGCTGGAGTGTGGCCGTGTGCTTTCGTGCCTACATCGGCACGGGTGGGAAAGCAGGCCTGCTAGTGTGCTGAGCGGCCCTGCTGGAGTGTTCTCTTCCCAGGGACGCTTTCGGGATAAAGCGGCCACCTCTCCGCTGACCACCCACACAGTGTTAATGCATGACCAAAATGGAAATCACTTGTCAGGAGGTTAGAGATACCGGGGATGTGGGGATGTGGATGACGGGTGTCCAAACCCAAAGTCATTACAGCTGTGTACGTAGTGTCATCACCAGCTGAACTCTGTGTAGTAGCCATAGGCTCCATACAAATCAAGAGTTGACCTATGCCTCATTTACAGATCTGTCTTGCAATGATTAGGGCTCTAAAATGGGATGCACTCATTTAAGAACAAAATCTATAAACTAGGTGACCAGAAACCACTGCACCACTGGCTACCTTGACCTATTTGATAATGACAGAACTCGAAGGTGCACCATAAGGCAAGTGGGAAAAAGCCAACCAAAGATGTGTGCAGCTACTACCAGCACTGTTATTCCTCTGCCAGATTCAGCTACAACATAATTTGGGAAAAAGGAGGAAGAAAAATATACAATAGGCTGTATTGGAAAAAAGGGGTAAAAGCACACTCAATACTGGCATTTATTTATTTATTATGTATGCTACATAACTTCTTGATTATTACAGTAACTGCCTATAAGCAATTAATGTGTAACTGCATCTGTTTTGGTATTTAGAAGCTCACTTTTGTCAATATAGCAATGTTTTATTCTTCATAAAAGGAACATAAGGCAAATTTTTTTAAGAAAAAGCATAGATCTTTCTATTTAACTAAAAATAAAGCTCCACCAAATTCTTAGTTTTATTCACCTTCAAGAAAATCTCATGTAAGAGAAAGGCTTCTAACTGCAGTAACCATAGCATAAGTATTCACACAGCTATCTGGAAAAAACTATGCAGCTACAAGACACCTTTGCTCCAGATTTATTTCTCACATTTCATCAATGCAGGGCAGAAGAAATCTTTTTTGGCCTGCAGAAAAAGTGTCTGTTAGACATTAAATATATGTATATACAGTTACAGTAAGTTAAATATTTTTTGCATAATATTCCTTCCATCCCCAAGAATTCCCCTTTATAATGAGTATGCTTTTCAATTTAGTGGACACTTAGCAGAAGTCTTTATTAGCAATCCATTTTCCTGTTTGTGGATTTGTTTTTCTGTTTACTGAAAGATACAATAACCTCAATATATGCATTAATATTTATTCATATTGATATTTAGTGTTCTCTTTGTCCACCATGTAACCTAGGGTGGGTCCAGTTACATGTGCTTGTCTGGAAATCATCTGCTCAAGACCTATAGCTGAGGAGGGATTTGGGGAAATTATGTTAGGTGTTGTTCTTGCTGTCTTGCCGACATTTGATTATTCCAAGATGATCTTTAGGAATGCTGCCAATATAACTACCAAAATAATTGTGAGGTTGTCTAGGAAACCTTTTCTGTCTGGATATCTGTTGATTAAAAGATTTCTGCGTTATTTTTGCTGTTGATTCATGGAATGGATAATTGGGTTTTGGTTTCTTTAGTGGAAGCTTTTGACAATTGTTATTGGAGATTACAATGCTAAGGGCCTTGCATTACAGGCAGTCAAAGTAAGAGTGCACCTCTCCAAATCAGAAACATGTAGCAAGGAAAAAGTATGCTTGCAAATCTGAAGTTATTCTCTTGTAATCGCTAGCTTTAAATTTAAAAAAGCCTGATTCTCTTAGCATTTTATTAGAGAATTAGGAAGTCAAAAATGACCAGCAAAAAGCTTATTCTAGGTTATATTCAAACTTTGATGAAGGTAGTGGTGGGTATTATCTGAGGTTTTTGTGCACATTGGTTCAAAGGATTACCTTAGAGTGGTTAGCTAAAGTATAATTAATTCAGATTTATCAAAAGCAAATAATCCAAAATATCCCAAACACTTTCTACAACAAAATAGCATCTTCTGTAGACATGGAGAGAACAGATGTTTTTTACATAGACTTCAGAAAAGTCTCCAACACTGTTTCCCACAGCTTTGTCCTGGACAAACTGGCAAGGTACAGGTTGGATGAGTGGTCTAAAGGATGGGAAGAAAATTATCTAACAAATTGCACTCGGAGAGTAGTATTCTATGGTTTTCACTCAGGTTAACAGACTGTCAGAGGTGGAGTGCTCCAGGGATTGATACTGGGCCCCAAGGAATTCAACATCTTCATAGACGACCTGGATGATGACATCCAAATCTCATCAAGTTTGCAGATGACACCAAACTGGCAGATAAGGTGAACATATCACAAGGGAGAACCCTCTTACAGATAGACGTGGGCAGGCTAGAAGAAAGGGCAAGCAAAACCAGCATGAAGTTTAACAAAGCCAGGTGCCAAGTCCTGCACCTGGGATAGAATAACCAAAAACCCAGTACAGGTTGTGTGGGCGGGGAACAATCCTGCTGAAAGGGACCTGGGGGACCTGATGAACAACAACGAGCTGAACATATGTCAGTGGTGCAACACTGCAGCAACAAAGGGGAATCAGACCCTAGGCTGCATCCACAGGGGCATTACTGGGAGAGATACAGACATGATCATTCCACTCTCCTCACCAGGTATCAGGCTGGTACCCACAATGCCAGAAAGATGCAGACAAAGAAAGCGTCCAAAGGAGGGCCACAATAAGACAAAAGACTGAAGGAGTAGGACTTTGCACCCTGGAGAAGAGAAAGCTCAGGACATACCTCATCACAATATTCTGATGGATTCAAAGGACAGATAGAGAGGACAGTCTCTCTCTTCACAAGAAGTCACATGAAGACAAATTGCACAGGGAGATGTTCTATCTCAACATAAAAAAGAAATATTTTACAGTGAGAAAAATCATTCATTGGAATAACTTCCCCAGGGACATGGAAGAATCTCCATCACTGGAGGTTTTCAAGACATAACTGTACAGGGACTAGATAATCTCTCAAGGTCCCTTACAACCTGGGCTGGTCTATGATTCAGTGGTTCGATGAGTCACCTCTCCTACTCAAGTGGAATCTCACTGCTGTGAGGCAAAAACTCTCCACTTATCCGTGACTGGAACTCTGAACAGCACTGATCTGAAGTCATAAAAGAGGAGTTTTCTGGACAGCTTGCTTGTTTGCAGGATGTGGCTCTGGCTGCTATTGTTTCAGTATCCAGATTACGGAGGTAGGTACATGGTACTGACCAGCAGATTTTCAGGAAGCAGAAAGTTTATTCAACCAGCTGTGCTGTCTGTCTAGTGACGGAAAAAGTGGTAACAGAAGAAGAAGGCTGTTTTTACTTAGAATGAATGCCATGATAATGGATTTATGTCTTTTCTGAACAACTGCAGCTCCCTATGTCTGATAACACTCATTGTAGAAGAAAATGGCACCTCTGGGGAATGCTGGCCTTTTACACTCCATCTTCCCATGCCACTAGCCTGGCATTAGCTTGATAAAGGCATGCAATGACACATCTTTATGTAATCAGATTTCACTGATGTTTAGGCGAGAAAAATTAACCAAGCTGACCAAATAATTTTGTGCCTCAATAGTATGAAAACTGATGCAAACCACATGGAAAGAAAGCACAACTGCCTCTCTTGTCTTGAATTACAGGATTCCAGTGTTGTAAGACTCATCAGTTAAAGAGTATTGAGCCTCCAGGAGTTTTGTATTTTTCCAGAATGAGTAAATTTTCCAGCTGGTGTCTTGTGTCTTTGTTAATTAAAAAAAACAACTCAAAAACAAACTAAAACCAAGCCAAGTCAAAACAAAACAACAGGAAAAAAAAAAATCCATAAATTTCTTGTCCTGTAGCCCAGTAAAAGCTATGTTATCTTTGCCAGTAGCAGACCACAGGCCTTGTGCTGAGTCTACCTTGCTAACTATGCTGCTACCCTACTCCTGGCCTATTAGGCTTGTTATCAGCTGCTTATGAGAACATGCTGTGTGAACCAGAGCTTGATACCAAGTGTCTGCTGCTGTTATATAGGACAACAGCAAAGGCCTTGGAAGTATGGGGGCAGGCTGAACACAGAGGCCAAGATCTATAAGGGCCACTGGAGAAACATACCCTTGAGAGCTGGGAAAAGACTGCTTTGAGCACGGCAAAGGAAAAAACCACCTTCCATCATGATGCAGTACCTGGTTCAGGGCTCGTGGCCAAGGGTTATGGACAGTGTGTGAATTCTAATGTCAAAGAGCAGGATCTCACATGTGGGAGGGATCACCATGATGGGGATTGATCTCATAGAATGCTTGTATGGTGGGTGGACCTGCAAGCTCAGCCTCCTCCCCCTGTCTGCCTCAGGGATTCCAGGCTCTGCTCCCTGCTTGAGAGAGCTCTTCCCTGAGAGTCCACTGCTTTGCAGTCCATTGCCCTTCTCCCTGACTGCCTCTTCCTCAGCCCCAGCTCTTCAGGGGCCTCTTCTGCTGATCACTCACCCATCTACAAGGGCACTATGACTAGGTAGCCCGTGGGCACTTGTGTGCACAAGGAGGTGCTTTTTGCCCTCCCTGTTATGTATTTTGCTCCTCTGCAATCCTGTAAGGACACTCCTCAGTGAAGACATTCTGCACATAAACTCAGTTCAGCTAGTTATTATTTTTGGCAAAAGAGCGTATGAGAAGAAAATAAAAATGAGGTGGCTTATCTGCAATTCTTATAATAGGAAATTCTTTGCTGAAACTTTAGGAACTGATCCTGTCATGTATTCAAAGCTTTTTCTGATTTTCTGTGATTTGTCTCACTTGTATTATATTCACTGGACATTGAATCAGGCTCTTTGTTATCAAGGAGTCATATGGAATAGAAATAATCAGTTCTAAAACTGTGGAGATCTTTACTGTAATGGAGAAAAAAAAAAGAAGTCCTGGTCAGCTAAAAGCCAAATCCTTGCTTTCCATGTAGAGTGGATGTGGTTTGGGACACACTTAATATCCAAGCACCACATCCAGTCCCAGACTTTCCTCTTTTCAGCAGATAACTTCTGAAGCAATCAGTGTAGTGATGGAGATTCATTTGCTTATAATCCAAAGATCGTTTGCTAAAGCCCTGTTGATGACCAGGCAGTGTAGAAAACATCTCAGTTTATGGAGAAATTTGTAGCAGACTTGATAAAAATTGGAATCTTTTTATGTTCATCACCGCAGACTAACTTAGAACAAAGAAATGCAGATCTCCAGTTTTACTCATAACTATTCCACTTTAGTACATTAGCTTATAAAGATTTTATTTCAGCTGTGCTCTGAGTAGTATCATTGTCACTGGTATGATAGTCTCTACTATAATTAATGTATACTCACATTGTATAGATGTAGAATTGTCAATAAAATATGCTGTAATTGCTCAAATATCTGTCAGTGATTGTCCATCATGCCTGTATGATAATGTGCAGTGATAATATCAAAACATTGGAATATATTGTCAGATCTAGAGTCAGTCTTATAAACAACCATTACAGTCATGTCAATTACATCAGATAAGATACAGATATTAGGGCGCATATTTGGGGGTGGGGGGGGTTGAAAATGAAATTATTCCACCTAATGTCATCTGTGAAAAGACAGCAATATCTCTCATAACAGCTGAAGAATCAGAAGTCTCTGATTGCTAGATGCTGAAATATTCCCTAGTGACAATTCTTTTTGGAATAATAAGAGACAGAAGTGCCACTTCCAATTCTGTGCTGTCAGCCTGTAAGGCCAAAAATCCTGTGGGTACCATAACACTTCCATTTTGCTGAGAATTTCCTTAACTTGAGAGTTAAGGCACCCTTCACAAGATGATGGAATTTTGTCTTTGGCTCCAGAGGGACCAGAATTTCCTCCTTGGTGCACTCCTTCTCAGTTGTAAATTATAATGGAAAATAAAACAAACAAGCAAATATTAAAACAAATTACAAAATTTCTATCATGTCATATCTGGGATTTCAGCTGGTTTTGATTTCTGCAGTTTGGAAAGACAATGTGATAATCCCCGATGACACAATATAGTAATGACTTTTAAACTGTGATGTATTGCTAAGGATACTGTTATACAAATGTTTGACACACATGCACAAAACATTTGTATAGCATTCTGCAACACATATGAATACACATATATATGCATAAATAATATGCTGTGCTGCGTCTGTACTGCTAGAAATTAGAGAATTACTTTGATTCAAATTTCTTGTCTCCTGTCACTCACATGCCTCTAATTCCAGGGATCGTTTTCTCTCAGAGGGACTTTGTGGGAAGTTGCATTCCCAGGGATGCCAGCAAATAAGTAACTACACTGTACAGAAAATACATCTCAGCGTTTTTGAGGAAGCTGCATAAGTGGAATTGATTTAGATAAAAATGTGCCTGTAAATTGATAAGGGAATCCAGGAAAGCAGAAAAACCCCAAAGCTTTCAAAAGCTTTTTTAACACTGTGTTTCTACATGACCAGATATAAAGTGGCGAATTTTTTTTGCTTTAATTTTTCCAAAGCCAAATGAAAAAAGGGGCTGTATTTATTAAAGGCCCCATAAAAATGATACTGAATTATAAAATGTATAATAATGTAGAATTTGTAGTGATAGTGTGACTTACATTTGCAATAAAACATGGAATCCATCTTCAAAGAACAGAATGCTTGGTTTTACAATAAGAAATTATACAAGTAATAAAAAAATTCATTGTTGAGGGATTTGTTAAAACCAGATCATGGGTCTCAGCTCTAAGTGAATTTATTTTGAACCTTCTGAAGCAGACATTGCAAATTTTTACATTCTAATGAGTGAACTAAAAACACGTATTTCAAAGAAAACAGCACTCATAAATTACATTTATGACACATGAGGTTGCTGACTGCTGTGCAGGGAGCACAGAGTAATGGTGCTAATATGCACTCTAGCTTGATTTTCTCAGTTCCCAACATGCTCTAATTCTACACTACAAATCTTTAAATGGCAGTTATATTTTAATTAATATGATTATGTGCTGCCATTAGCAAACCCTCCCCCAGCACATTTCTCCTGCCAAACCCATGAATGCCAGTAAACCATTAACATAAAAGGGCTGTTTGCTTATTAAATTCATCTACACAAATAGGCAAGGGTTGCAATTGTTGATTTGCCATTGAAAGAACAGAACATGAGCGAGTTGCACAGTAGCTGGCAGTTGCAATTATCTAGTGTAATTAAGTCTAATTTATAAGCCCCCCTCAAATGAGAAAGTAACAATTTTTGTTAATTAACAAGAGCATTTGTAAAGCTCGTTAACTCCATCATTCACCATCTGCCTGGATAGATGGGAGCATGCAGTGATTATTGTGGGACATGTTGCATATGCGTATTTGTGTAGTAATCTGTTTGGGAAGTCTAATGATTGAGATGGGAGATAGAAATGGATGTTATATTACAATGAAAAGAAGATCTACTGTTTTCATTTATCTTTACGGCAATGCAAGTGCTTTGTCATTATCTTGTGCATACGGTTTCATTATTCTGATACAGCACTCTGTTACATTGCCTCATACCATCATCCCTACAAGCCTGCAGGGTACAAGAGCACTTATCTTTCCTGATGACTGTTGAATCATTTAAAACAAGTTATTAGTGAAACAATTAAAATGATATTGGTTCACAATTGTATTGATAGCTGCCAGGCATAATGAAACATTCTGAATAGCAGTTGGGGGTTCTCAGAATGGATAGAAAATGCTGTTAATCAGAGGCAAGAGAAACCTCTAAAGAAAAACTAAATTGCAAGAACACATTAATTGTATTGGAACATTTCATTTAATTGAGAACAAAGGGAAGGTAAAAATCATATTATCAATGTTTTATGAACGTGAAGGAATAAGAAAATTACTATGTCATTTGTCACATATCTTCTGTCGGAAGTGTAAATTGAAAAGGCTGTATTTAACTTTAACAGGAGCAGGCCAAATACATCATGTTGTTACACATTTAGTTTTTCACTGGGATTGCAAAAAATGAAAGGAATAAGGATTTTTTCCCTGCTAAAAAGTGACTGTGAGTGAGTAAGCAATAAACCAGTTACAGTCTGCTAGTCAGCCATGTAAGGGAACAGGATATCTGTGCTGTCCTGCCCGTTCAATGGAAGTCTTGAGAAATTGCTGCTATAAAATCAGATATGAACAATATGCAAATGGGACAGCACACACACTTCTTTTTCTTTTCCATTCTTTCTTAGGAAGAAGATCGTGATTCATGTCATGGAATTGTAATGATCATAAGAGGCGGACCTTTAATAATTTTGGTTAATAATAGGCATATTTGCCTGATCCAGTGCCCCATTGTAGCTACTGGAGAGGCTTAGATCAGATGATTCCCATTTATACAAAAGATCTTAATGTGGTTGCAAACGTATGTAATTTAAAGCCTCTTACCCTATACAACATTATAAAGGGTCTTTAGGTAAATGGGAATTGGTCCCACTGAGTTGACTGAGCACTGGATAAATTTACCTTAATCCCACCCACCATCACTACTGACCTCCGAATACTAGGCATTAGGGAGAAAGGTTTGCCATTTGTCCCAGGTTACTGGGTGGCTCTGTGATTTTTCCCTAGAGTGACAAGGGGGATGAACAAATGGTACAGAATCTGGACATCACCCTTTTTTTTAAAAAAAAAAATCTTTTTTTTTTTAAAGAGTAATGCTAAGGAATCATATGAAAACCATTTACAATAAAGGAAACTCTTCCAACTTAAATATCATTAAGTTAAAGTTTTATACTTTCCTTTTATATTTTGTCCAAAGAATCCTGGTATGATGTGGAAAGAGGGAAGACTGCCTTTTCTCTACCTTCCAACTTGAACTCGGGAAGATAGCAAAAAAATCCTGTGTATGAAATTTTTATTACTTGGGCTTGAAATGTTTTAAATTAGGCATAGTTAAAACATGCACCAAACTATTTCAAAGAAATGCTAGTGTTTCCAAATGATTGTATTAAATGCATATTTTTAGTACCTATTATTGTCAAATAGATGGTGTTTAGAAATGTATCTGAGCTGGGAACAATTCTTGTGTCCAGAAATATTTTAGAAATTTGTCACACAGAACTAACTCTCCCTTTCTCCCTCGCTCCCTTCCTTCCTTCCTCCCTTCCTTCCTTCCTTCCTTCCTTCCTTCTTTCCTTCTCTGTAATATGGGTGTTCAATTTTAATGTTACCTCATCTTGGAACTTGTGGCATCAGTTCCGTAGCCCCCTGGCTTACTACACATGTAACATCCGTCCTTTCCTCCACTGTTTTCAAGCTGTAATGCAAGGCACTGAAACAATCAGAAATAGTGTTGGAAGTGGAGTAAATAATGCAACTGTTATTCATTCCATGTCTCATCTATTTTTAAATTCTTATCTAGTCTTCAGATACTGACCAGCTTCAAAGATGCAACACTGGAGTGGTTAGCATTGTAAACTGTTAGCATGGCTATTCATATATTTGTGAACCCAAATAAATTAAAAACATTGCACATATTATACTGAGCTATAATTAAAATGTATGGGCCTGGAAATAATGCATATTGTTAGAAATTAGCAAAAGAAGGAGCTTTTTAAAACCATTTCTATCATGGAAAGCTTTAAGCTCAATTTTTTTACCTTATTGATGAGAATCAAATTAGACCTATAAAGAGATGGAAAATGCAGAATTCATCTCAAACAGTTATTCTGACAAAGTTTATGAAAATGAAGTTTTTGTTCTCTCAGTCTCTCAAGAGGAGAAAGAAGAGAGACTCATATTGGGAGAGACTTAAGGCCAAACCCTGGTTAACATAAGACAGAAGTAGCATTTGTAGGGTGTATGGGCCCAGTGACAATGACAGGTGGGTGAGGTGAGCTTTGTGAACACTTGAAGAAAGGCATGGACATTTTTTGTGAATGATTCCTCAAAAGATCAGCCTGTGAAATGTGCGGAGTACCTGCAGTTTTTAATTGCTTTAACTGGAGTTCTGTGCATTGAGCACTTGCAGAATTCATTCCTGTAGTGGGAGGGGAGGTGAAAGGGAGGGGGAAAGAATCTCACCGTATATGTGCTCTCCTGATGTTTTATTTTAAAGAAAAAAGGAAAGCTGGAGTTTTGCCTGCTAGAAAGGAAAGAAGTATATAGGCCAGATTTATTGTCTGCCTAGCAGATTTTCCATTCAATTTTATTTTTGCGTTCAATTTTCTGCCATGTGCACATAGAGATCAGCTGGGCAAGCACTTTCAGCAGAAGAAACCCTCAAACTTGTTTGTGGATAAATATGTTGATTCACATGCAAATAGGCTCATTCATACATGGATACGCATGTTTGCCTGGATAAAATATTCCAGACATTCGTGATGAAAAAGTAAAAAGACCAGCAGTAGCAGTACAGATGATCACAGCAAAGCAAAGGAAAAAAACCTAATCAAAATCCTGTCATGGACTGAGAAAAAGTATTCATAAAAATATAGTTCCATTAAATTTCTAATGTCTGCTTTTGCTTATTTACTTGTTAGGCAAGGAAGGTTGTTCTCATAGAACCAGATTTTAAATGTGAAGATTGCGTACTTGTGTGACAAAGAGGTTGTGTGTATGGAGAAAACTTCCTAAGTGAGCTGCACTGATGGAGAGCCACAATTTCACTAACTTTGAACTGAAAATATATAAAAAACATTTCTAGAAAAAAGGGTGCATTTTCCAGCAAAAGCCAGTTCCTGTTTTGCAGGCAACAGTTTATTCATTTAAGAATGATAGCTAGGGTTTCTAACCCATGTTTTTAGGGTAATGAAAGCTTCTATGGCACTGGTTCATCACTTAGACAACACCGTTATGTGGAACAAGAGAAAAAGAAACCACATTAATTTTGCATCTGGGTTTTTTTTTAGCTTAGAAGACTACCTCAGCCTTTGCTAGTCTTATTTTTTTTCTCTTGGGTATAAGTTCTTTTGTCATTTCTGGTCTTTGGAGTTATCAATAAAACAAAAATTCTGTATTAATGCTCTCTGTCATAGTAGCATGAACAGATTCTCATTTAGGATGGCACAGAATTAGCCTCTCATCAGCAGAGACTTTCTGAATCAGAAGTTAATTGCCGTGGTGGGAACATTTTTCCATGAAAGACCAGCTTGATCTTTTAACTTAGAAAGCTCTTCCCTTTCTGTGGTAGCTACTGGACCAAGCACTTCCCAGGTTTCTTGCTCTTATATTATATACCTGCTCTCTTTGAGGGCTTCTACTGTCTCCTGGCCACTCAGTTCATACTATGTGTACCCCATACTCCATAAAATAGCCTTGATGATGGAAGACCAACTGGTACAAGCTATTCCCAGAGAGATCTCTTTAGTATTCAGGGGTACAAGTGCATCCTTGTCTTTAGATCCATGATAACATTTTCTTTTCCTGGCTTTGACACAATGGCAGCTTAACTAGTGGTTAGCTGTGGTTGTGTGATCAGGTAAGCACGCATCATTCCCTATGCTCCCATGCCACTACAGCTGATTTGCCTTTGTTCCTTCACTGGTTCCCTGGTGTTACTAAATATTATCCAACTTACACCACTGTAGCTTTCAAAGACAGAGGGGTATTTCATTTCAGTGTGATACTGCAATCCTGCTTCACTATTGACACTTTCCAACACCAGCATCATCAGACAGCATTAGTGTACTGCTATTTTTTTTTTTTTTTTTTTGTGAAGAGGTTGTTAATGAAGTATTAATGCAGTGTGGATCCTAAAACTGATTCATGAGGGCTTCCAAATAAACCTTCCTCCAACACTGTCAACACTCCTTCTTGTTAACTATCCTCAGGAAATTTCACAAGCAATTTCTTTCCCTTCTTATTTTGAATATCATTCTAGAAGAAATGCTTGCCTCACATCCCTTGTCTAGCTATTGGTTGGATACACGTCTGTTGTATTGATCTACTAGTCTTCTTTTACTAAACTCAGAAAAACTATTCATTAATCCATTTATTTCAATTTCTAATGTTTTTAAAAATTGAAATTTTAAATCTTAATTTTTGAAAATATACCCTCTTAAAAAAAATATCCCTCCTCTGAAGTTCTGGATAGAGTCATTTGACCTCATATTAAAGAATTTGAAATTCTATTTTCCTTTCCTTTCCTTTCCTTTCCTTTCCTTTCCTTTCCTTTCCTTTCCTTTCCTTTCCTTTCCTTTCCTTTCCTTTCCTTTCCTTTCCTTTCCTTTCCTTTCCTTTATTATCGAATTTGTAATTCTCTTTTCCTTTCCTTTCCTTTCCTTTCCTTTCCTTTCCTTTCCTTTCCTTTCCTTTCCTTTCCTTTCCTTTCCTTTCCTTTCCTCTTAATTGAACAGAAATGTATTTCTTTGTCTTTTTGCATTGTCCATATGCCTTTTGCAGTCATGTTAACTCATTACAGAAAAATGAAGAATTATGGGGTTTTCCCCCTTTTTTTTTTACTGTGGACTTTTGAAAATTCCTTTTAATGTACCCCATGGATATCACACTTTCCTTTTTTTTCTTTTTCAAATTCATACTGATGAAGAACAAATTGGTTTTTGTTTTAACATTCTTTATCAGTATGGGTTTAACTTGGCTCTTCGCAATTTTTTCATGTCTTTAGATAAAAAATAGAAAGAATTTTTATTATTCCCCATAGGTTTTCTGGTTTTTTGTATACTTTTTCATCATGTGATTTTTCCTTCAAACGTATTCAGGAGCTCCTTCCTAGAAGTGTTTTTTTCCCTGTTTTGAATAGGTCTGATATCTTAGGGTCTGATATCTTACATTTGAGGACTTTCCAAACTTCCTAAACAGCTATGTCTCACTACACTTAGATGTACCTGATGTTTCTAACTACTTCGCTTAATTTATTAAATTTTTCCATGTGGAATCAAGATTCTTAGCAGCCTTACCTTTTTTCCTTCTTTTTCCAGTTCTAGTGAAGTGAAACCAGATCTGTCCTTGAGCCCTCACTATAATGATGAAATTGTGAAACAGCTTTCTCACCAACAGACAATGCACAGTTTTCACTCTGCATTCTTCTCGGCAACATAACCTGCATTAGCTGACAGCAATTTTCAGTCTCAGTCGTTTATACAATGGACAATTCAGATATGCTCCTGATTCATCTTCTTTCAAAAGCTGAAGGTCAAGCCATCAGGTCAGGAAAATCTTGAGCACAAATATTTGCTGTGGTAGTGTGATAGAGTTAATTTTCTTCATAGTAGCCTGTATGGTGTTTTGGATTAGTGATCAAATTAACGCTGATAACGCATCAGTGTTTGGGTGTTTCTGACCACTGCTTGCACAGCATCAAGGCCTTCTCTGTTACTCTGTCTCCCCAGTGAATAGGCTGGGGACCGGCAAGAGTTTGGGAGGGGGCAGAGCTGAAGCAGCTGAGCTGAGGTGTTTGAAGGGATAACCCATAACATATGCTATCAATCTATGCAGTATAGGTTGGGAGCTTGGTCTTGGCTCAGAGACTGCCTAGGGACTGGCCTGTTTAGGAAAGGGGAAAGTGATTGATTTTGCATCACTTGTGGTGGGTGCAAGTTTTTTGCTATTTTTATCTCCACCCATGAGTTTTGTAACTTTTTCTTCTCCTATTCCTTCCCCCATCCCACTGGGAGTGATGAGTGAATGGTTGTGTGGATGCTTAGCTGCTGGACAGGGTCAATTTACTACAGCTGTTTACTTAGGAGACAGAAGAGCCTAACATTTACAAGAAACTTTCTTTGTCTCATAAGTTCAGAAATATGCCAGTACTGTGAACAACAGACAATAAGTTTCAATAGTTATATTTTGAACAGATATAATTAAACCACCACTGATGAGATTATACTGTGGTTGTCCTTTACCATGGTATTCTATTACCATAGCACCTACTTGGATTATTTCTGGGACAGATAAATAAAATGACACTTCCTCTATATCCTTAAATTGTAACACAATAGCTAGAGATATTTTTAAGGTATCTGATGTTGAAGTTTCACTGGGAGGAAGCCTTCTGTGTTCCAAAACCTCTGTGGATGTCTTGTATTTCCCCCTCTTAGAACGATGTACCACAACAATTTGGTGCAACTGGAAAGAAATCTTGAACATAACCACTTCTTGGCAAAGCTAAGAAGGTGCAGCCAAGCTGAATTACCTTCCAGGCCCAAGCAGGATGAGCTGATCCCTTAAATAACCCCAGGGCCTCTCTAAATTTTCTACTGAAGTGGCTGGGTTGATGGGAACCTGAGTCCAAGCATGCTGTAGCTGGACTTTGTGCAGCTGGAGAAAGCTAGCATATAACAACTGCTGGGAACAGTTTTTGCTTACATGGGACTTACTCCCAGCCACTGCTTTAACTCCAGTGATCTATTCTCCCACACTGAAAGCTAGCAAAGAACTTGGCAAGTCAGGGGAAAAAAAAGAGGTTTCTAAATTTTTGTTGGCAAGCGTGGGAGCTCAGTAGCTGCTGAGAGTATAAGAACCTCAGGGCGGGAGACCAGCAGTGACTCTTGAAGCACATCATGTTTTTCTGTAAATATCACACTGTCAATGGCAAGTCTTCTCTGTACAGAAATTTGTCCTGATGGTACCTACAGCCACTCACAAACACTTCCTTTTGTTTCTCTGTCTGATATGGGACCGTCAGGCTTTGAGTATTTAGTGGTACTTGTACTTCAATTAGAAGTGCTGGTCTCAGAACTCAACAAAGCTGTTCCTAACATCCTTGCTGAATCAAACCTTTTCTCTTGCAACTCCCATCCACTGTAAGGTAAGTTCAGCAGATGAGAAAAACCTGCCTGTTTTCAGCAGAGAGAGCATTTCTTCAAAGCACTTCTTTCTGCATGTTGATCTATTACATGTATGCCCAGCTAACCCCGTTTTAAAAGAACATTCTTAACCTTTGACTGGGATTTTGAGGACAACAGCAGCCTCTGCTGTTTTGACAGACTGTCTTTGTTCAAGTGGCTTTTTGGAACTTGCATTTGGTATCTTAACCATAGATATGCTTGCTCTCATTTGTCTAATTCATGCTGTGCTGAAGTCAGCCTGGCTGGCACATTATGCATCCCTTTGTACACTGCAGGGCATTGTATTAGCATGATGGTTAGTAGCTGCGCCAAGATTTATCAAACAATAATTTGAAGTTACAACATCTGGCTTTGGGAGTAATGTGCTGTCTACTCAGCCACTGATATAACTCACACATATCAGAAATGAAGCAGAAGAATGACAAACTTTCATTCTCTGGGACCGGTGAACTGCAATAGGTTTTCCCCCTTCCAGACTGTATTAACCATGTAAGGCTTTCACACATAACCACCCTTTTTATGTTATAATTTCTACTCACATCAGGCAGAAACAGGATTCCCAGAACACAATACAGCAATAAACACCGGTTAAGAAAATGTAAAAAATAACTAACCAGGCATGCAATATGCTTCTTGCTTCTGTATAAGTCCTAGGTGGATGTGGATGATTTGATTTACTTTCCATATCAAAAGCAATATCTTTCCTAAGGCAATATTAGAATAGTTTTTAATGATAACAGACTGTGTAGTGATGACTTTTTTATATAAATTTAATGATTTTTACCGTAGGCCCTCCTGTTTGAAAACCTATATGAAATCAAATAGATGCCAGCTAAATAGCACCCTCTCCATCCCAAATCTAGGTGAGTGTGATTTTGAAAAGATACTGTCTTAATTGGACTGATTGCTTCTGCTGAATGCAGTGGTGACAAGTTAACCAAAGAATAACATTTAAGGATCATTGCCTTAAATTAACAATCCACAACTTTGTAGGCTCAATTGCAGTTTATCTTGTTAAAGATAGTCAAAGTTAGTATTCAGATATCCTTCTTACATTTTCCAGGGTCTCTTGGCCTTATTAATTCAAATCTTACTTTCAATGTATGCATGTAGCCAAGATAATTATTAGAAGGAGAGATCAAAGCAAGCATATTATAGTCCTATTCCATTTTCTGCTGATGTGAGTGATCTGCCTCTTCTTTGATGTTGTATGCTTCTACAGTGAAAGTACAGAGGATAAAAATACTACACCATGTAATCTGGCATTTATCCCATGAGAGCAGAATTCCAAATTGTGACACATGTCAAGAAGTTAAAAAAAAAATAACTTAAAAGAGCCCTATGCTTTATACAGTGACATACTCTGCATTTAAACACCATCAAACATCATTTTCCATTACAAATTTAGTCCCCTATATAAAATTCAAAGAATTTCTGTAACTTTAGTCAAAGAAAATGACAGCAATACTTATAAAATAGCTGCTATATTTACTAGTAGTTACACTAAGATGGCAACTTAGCTTTATTCAAACCAAATTCTTCTCTTTTTTTTAATCCTTAAAAAGGTAAAGGGAAAGCAAAACTAATGTCTTTGTGCAAACACAGATGCATCTTCTGAACAATTTGGTTTCATCTCCAGCCATCTGTTTATTCAAACTGAATTTTATCATTCTTTGGAAAATGTTTGTGATTCCAGGTGCTAAATCCAGTACCGACCGGCTCATAGGATTCTCCCTCAGTGTGAGGAAGCAGGATTTGTCCTTTATTATTGTATATTTAATAGGTAATTGCCCCACATTTCTTGTCAGAATTCTGTCATATTGACACATATATTGGAAACCGAACTCATCATATTTCTGCCTTTTTAGCATAACACTTGATTATTTTAGATTGTAAAGAGCAGAAAGAATGTCAGTTACAACAGCGTAACATTTGGCCTTCTTGGGTTTACTGGAAAATGTCAGAAGTCTTTGGACAGTTTGAGAATTTTTCCTTCACTACTGAAATCAGTGAGAGGTTTTTTTATTACCTCCAGTGACTACGTGGATGTAAAACAGCAATGCCCATTTCTTTATGTCTTGAGGATGAAACAGACCAAATAAAAGCTTTCCATCTTCACTTTTCTTCATGCTCAACATTGTAATTAATTCCAAACATATTCCATATGAAGTTTGAAGAATGTCCTTAATTTTCTTTTCACAATTTACCTGCATTTTCTCATGTCTGAGTTCTATGAGGGGCAGAAACATAACTGTTAAAACACAGGATAAAAGAAAAAGCTGTCCACAAAAGAAAAGTTAAATCAGAAAGACACAGAAATATCACCAAATTCCTAATTTCTATTTAACCTTTATAGTTATGAGATGTTTCTGTATATTAGATAGAGAAGCTAGTATATGAGAACTTAACCTCAGACTATTCCTCTTGCAATTGTTCCTAAAAGTGTCCCAACACCTTCATTTCGTCATTCAGGAAGGGTCTGTTTCATTGCTGTTGCTTTCTAGTGATGCTGCTGGGTTTTTTATCCCTAGAAAACAAGGAAATAGTCTTGCATATTACTTTTTTTTCAATTTGGAGCTTTTTCTGTAGACTGAGTGCCAAAATCTCAGCCTCATAAAGCTGGCCTGTATTGGCAGTTCAAGATTTCCCTAAACAAGACATTCAAAGGCAAATATTTCTAGATTTATGGTCTGGGATCCTCTTAAACTTGAAGTCACACCTAGGTAGACACAAGTTCAAGAAACATTCGCTTTCATCTCTGTCTGCCTTGAAGATTACCCCAGATTCTATCAGACTGTCATCTGGCACAGGGATGCATGTTCCTGCCATGTCTAGGCTTGGTTACTGCAAATCATAGGACTTGGGAATGAAGCTCGCTGAAGATAAAAAAAGAACCAGCAAAACACTCTAGGTGGTTTAGCATCCATCTGCTTGCCTGTTCAGCAATGTGGGTCATATTGTTCTTTCTGCACAGTGCTCCCACTGAATTCAGAATCCAGATGTGCTTCTCAAGAGTTTTTTGTAATTTGTTACTAGAGTGATTGTCAGGTGGAAGGTAGGCTTTCTCCAAAATCAAAACTCTCCCTGCAATGACTTCAGTTCTCCAGCTAATTTCAGTTTTTTTTCAGAAATTAATTTCCAGATCCTCCATGTGTTAGTAAGGTGCCAGTCTGACTACTCCAGCTGTGAGTCTTAAAAGCCTTATGCATAAAGATCTGCTGAGAAATAGGTTGTTGTTCCATACAATACTCATATATTTGCCTGGAGGAAAGAGGGCAGGGTGCTCTAGACATCATGAGAGTATTTGGAAACATTTAGAAATATTTTGGAAAAGCTGACAGTGAAAATATCTTGGAAATACATTCCAGAATTTAACTTTCCAAAGAACTTTAAGAACATGAGCTTATTAACGATTCATATGGAGGTGGGGAGATGTTTTCTCTTTGTTTGTTTTGTTTTGATTTGGGTTTTGAGTTTTTTTTCCCCCGAAGATTTAGAGGTTCCATGTAACAGGCATTCCAATTCCTCACTGATTCTGTCTATGATTTTTCAAACCTTTTGTGGATTCAGATATGACTGTCCCAGGAATTTGCAAAGTGAGAGTTCCCAGGGGACAGTGCAAGGAGCACAGGCAACACTTGTGTTTAGCTGCTGTGAACAGCTCAGCAGGGCTCTTTTTCTCCCTCCCTGTCTTGAGTGTGGAGAAACCAGCCAAGCAAAAGTCAGAAGTTCTTGGCTGCAGTTCCCAGACTGTTTTCAAAAGGGTGATGTTATACTGTATTTTTCCTTTCATCTACAAAGAATGTCTTGCATTCGTGTCTGTGGCTGTTCCAGCAATCCACCTTGTACAAAATCATGCACTGCTGCACAAGGAGAGGTCTTCTCTAAAGAGTGGATGGAGTCAAACAGGAGAAGTGACAAAAAGGCCTTTATTTGTCCCTCTTCAAATTTTCCCTTGGACAGAGAGGTGAATTTTTGTTATCAATGTGATAAGAAGCAGCTTTTTCTTTTTATTGAAGTACTGACTTTATGCTGAGAGCCAAAGCACAACAGAGCTCTCACAATGTCGCATTCCAGCAGCAAGTGAAAGGTGCTTGTATATGTTGGACACCGACACGTGAGTAGCTTGCTTTCCTATGAGAGCTGAATTAATGAGAAATGAACATGTTAAAGGTGGTCGATAGTTATTTGGGAAACACTCTGTCTTGAGAAACCTGAGAGCAAGGAAAGATGTGTAATGAAAGTAATGGACTGAGTGGCATTTAAACAATGAATTGCCTAGTTGGGTTGTTCAGTTAAGGAGAAACACCTCCCAAATTGCTGTGTATCTATACAGATTATAACCTCATCCTGAGTGACCCCAGCTCTCTAGTAAGCGTTCAGATTCTGTTGTCCTGTCAAGGCACTAGGTCATAATGAGCTGGTGGTGTTATATACACACATACCTCTGAATGGCCAAAATGAACCCAGAATATTCTCATGCAGGGTGTTGCACTTCTAGGGCACAACCACTAATTATTACATCTAAATTTCTGAGCAGCCCAGGTATTTAAAGTATCCTTGATGTTCTTCCCATTTCTGTCACTGACAGCTACAGCCAGGTGTACAGAGGGATAAACTTTGCTATAAAAATATGTATTCCTTACTTTTTCTGAGTAAACACTACAGATACCTACATAAATGGTATATAAAGCTTTCATGAATCAGGCCTCAGGCTAGACATTTAAGTGGTCCCCACTGTATTCACATACAAACAGTTGCACAGTATATTAAGAATTGCAATAATAGAAAAATAGCTATAAAATATTAGCATGATTTTACTTTTATTTTTATAGCTCCTTGTCTTTCTTGACTTTTGGGGGGTTTTCTTTGAAACAATTAGAAAGTCAGTAAAAAATTACAAGCATGTATAAATTGAAGGGGGGCTCAGCCAGAATTGGGAGGCATTTTATACTTTCCATATTCATTGATTACACTGGAAGAAAGCTTAAGAGAGAAATACCTTGGTCTGTATTATGCTAAATACATTTCACATACAGTCCTCCTAGTTATCAATTAATTCAACTTACTTCCTCATCAATTTTTTTCCCCCTTAGCCCTGATGGTTTTATGACCTACACCCAGGCGATACCCTTAGGCAGTCCATCTGATAATTGACACATTTTCTAACACAGCATAGTGATGCCCAAGTCAGTGCTTTCAGGCCGTGACTTCAGCTTATTGGAGACTGCAGCAGGGACTCCTTTTATCCCTCATACATCAGAATACACTGACAGCTCTCCCAAGCAGGGACGAGGCAGGTCTCTCCCTCAGGAAAATGTATGCAAACACCTCCGGAACATTGTACTGGTTGCTAGGCATCACACTGGTGACATCTTTATGATAAACATGGTATGCAGAAGAAGGCCTAATAAAAGAATAACAAATTATTACATCCAGAGGGCAATTTTACAAGATTAACTGGTGTAATAAATTACTGCTGTAGTCAAAATACTGTGTTACCTTTTAAGGTATTTCACAGCAGATTCTAAATGAACCAGCCTATAAAAACAGAGAATATTTCACAGAAAATAATAAACCCATACCTATATTTTTTTAATACTGTTCACGATACCTATGTGTGATGTTTGGGTTGCTGCATGGTACCTCCCTCAATTGCTTGCTGAAAAATAAGGCTGTACATGCAATTCATACCAAGATATCTCTGTTTGTCATTATTTCTTCCTTGCTGCTGGACGTTCAGTACCACTGCAATCTACATAATATCAATTTGAATGAAAGCCCATAGCATTTTATTTAGAAAACTATTTTCATACATAAAACATTACAAAGAAAATGCCAGTAGACAAATACCTTTAATACTAATTATCAAATATCTTTTTTCTTTCTCCTTTATAGAAAAAAAAAAAGACGTCTCACATTTACCCTCTCTCTCTCTCTCTGTTTTTCTTTAATTGTTTGAATATCTTAATTTTGTCTTTTTAATTTTAAGGATTCATATTTTACATTTCAAATATCCTAGTCCTTTTGTATTAAAGACAGCTTTGTGGAGAAAAAGGGTCCCTCATTTGAACCCTAACTGACATAAGGCCCTGGTTATTGTCATGTACTACTTTATACTAATACAGAAGTGAATTTGCATTTCATTTGTAAATGAATGAGACGTGTTTTCCCGTGGTTATTTCAGTCAAAATCCCAAGATTTCTAACAACCTATAAAAGGCAGAGCCTACATCTGGAGTTCAACGGCCATGGATGTACTACAATTTATCATAAACTCTCCTATATTACTCTAACATAATACATTAACCGGATAGCACAGCTTCATTTTAGTAAGCTGCAGACCATTTGCAGCTGGTTATGAGGTCAGATTCTCGCAGTTCTACTAATCTGATATAGAATGCTTTCATAACTTAAGCCACCAATATTTTCACTTACAAAAAGATGTGCTCTAGGTGGGATATTTGCCCTGGTTTTAGTCACAGGTGCTTCTAAGTGTTGTTCTGTTCCAGTCCTGTTCCAGAAATGGATATGTTCATTATGCTTCCTTCTCCTGTGTTAAGGGTATGGAGTATGGGACTGCAGTCTGGCATAAACCAGCACCTCCCAAAAGCCCTGTCACACAACTGGTCAAAATTACTTTCACTCCCTGTAGGGAAGAGAAATTTCCAGTAGGAATACAGTGCCACGGATTTCCTTGGTAGCTTTACATGTGTACAGAGTAGCATTACACTGAAATGATCAAAAAGGTTGCAGCATTACAAATAAAAACAGAGAAGATGCAGAAATATTTGTAAACGTGCCAAAAGGGCACTTTAGATACACTCAGATGTACTTGGTCTGTATGCGAATTAACACTTCATTTTAAAGACCCCCCTCTTATCTATCTGCACAAGGGAAACAGAAAAATGTGTGGCTTTATTGTTGGGTTATCTGAGTTCACAAAAAAAACCCCAAACTGTGCAGCCTTGCATGCTGAACACAGATCTCTTGAATCTCTGACAAAAAGTGTGCAGCAATGCCACAGCAGAGGCCATAATGGGTGGTGCAAGATGAAAACAACAAAACCAAACAACAGAGGGAGGCACTGAGCATAGCATCCATCTTTCAAGGCACAGCTAAGAGGTGGCAGTCAGACATCATCATCATCGACTGGGATCAAGTGCAAGGTTCAAAGCAAGGTTTTTACTTCAGCAAACAAAACGATGCTCTCAGTGGGTAGATGCCACGGTGGAAGGCCAGGAGACAGTGTGCTGGAGACAAGATGACACATAAGAGCTGAAATGAGAGACCAAGATGTGGGGCGAGATCAGCCAGGGCAGTGCTGGGGGCGGGAAAGAAGGGGGAGCACCAGAATCAGAAGACACGTGATCCAGAAAAGACATTAAAGTGTAGGGATTAATTTGAACCCGTGAACTTCAGACAATATTGTCTAGTTTACAGATGACTGAATGCATATATCTATTAATTCTGGTTAGAAAGATATCAGTTGAATCTGTGCTATTTGTAGAAAAATGCTGAGAAAATATAAATCACTGGTAGGTAAATGTTAAACTCAACACATTAAAAGATAGAAAATCAAAGTACTTCCAACCAAATGGTAGCAGCTTCTGTTTTAGCAGAACATAAGCAGTGACTCAGTCTCCCTGCATGAAAACAAAACTGTATCAAAAAAATTAAATGTCATTAAAAAAGCAAATTAATAATACAAATCCATATATGTTTTTTTCACCCAGAATTATTGAAAACTATTACACTGTTTTCTACCTCTTTGCAGATTTAAACTATTAAGAATTTGGTTTCATGTTTCAATCCAGGACAAGGCAGTTTTTGAAAAGTAAAAAGCTCTTTAAAGATGAGAAGGAACATCTCTGCTTTTATTTTTTATTTAATTTTTAATTAATAGAGTGGAAGAATTGTTGCCTTTCTGTGTTAAGTGTTACAGGAAAAGAAATTCACAAAATATTTTCAGAGAGTTCTAATAAGACATGGATGTCACAAAAAGTTTACTCCCACTGAGTAAGATGTAATAAAAAATACCTACAGGAGTGTTGAGTGGACAAATGCAGAAATACTTGCACTCAGAATGCAATACTGCTAAGCTTATCTGTTAAAGTTTACAAAAAAGTAAAACACTAACAAATTACTCTGTAAGAAACATTAAATATTTTCTTCCTGTTCAAACACTGCCTCATTCTCAAAATCCAAACTATAATTCAAGATGTAATAATTTGTTGGCTAGAATTATTTCAGATCTAATACTTAATTGAGCAACAAAACAGTGCTCGGGATTTTTCATAGATTTTATTGAATATACTTACTTAAAAAGATAACAGTGAATAAGCTACTTTCAGGAGAGAAAAGCATCTGGATGAAGCAACAAAATATGTTGCACAAGGGGATATGGTAAATGTAACTTTTTGCTAAATACACAGTACTTGGAAGCTAGCTTTAAAGAGCTATTTGCACAAGACATTTATCTGAATGATATAAGGGGGAGGATATTCTTCATAATCAACAACCATTCAAGGGAAAATTGCACTTGTGAAGAAAAGGTAGCTCATCAGCAGCTCACTTATCAACTCCACAGGCATATCCTTGCATGCAGAAGCTCCTGTATCAGTGGATCCAGACAAGATTTTGGGAAGAAGTCAGTCCCTAACCCAAAATCAGTGCCTGTAGTGGTAAAGAATATCTATTAAATCAAATGAACTTTGCAATTAAACACCATGCAAACAAGAAAAATTATCAAAAGCAACTTCTGATGAGGCAAGTGGAAGCATTGCATCAATGTTGTTTCAGGAGTTTCATATTCTATCATTTTTATATTTGTTATTGCATCTCTAAGAAAAAGAAACAGCTAGGAACTTCTGACTGCTGTGTTCAATTGGAAAGAAGTCATACCTGCTATTTAGAATTGTCTTGCTGGGCATTATAAAAAGAAGAGAAGATAAATCCGAGAGTCGCTACAGCAGAAACCTCAAAGTAAAGCAATAATTATTTGTGAAAATGGTATCAAAAGAATCACATGGATCATAAAGATACATTATAAATTGATCAAGCTTGACTGTCACAATGTCTCCTAGTGTGCTTATAATACAGAAATTTTAGATATCTTACTTTGATTTTGTGTTTGGAGAAGTCATTTCAGTGATAGTAACCATACATTACTGAGTACATATCTATAATAGAAAACAGAGTTCTCAGAGCATGAAGAAATAACAGCAAAATCTTCATACTGTATGTAACTATGGAGCAGCTGTAGCTATGTGTAACCAGCTATTAATATAAGATATTAGCTTTCTGAAAACATATTTAATCACGAATTATCTGAGCCTGCTTTCCTGAGGGGGAGGTTAACACTCTTCAACATCGTATAAAGATCCATTTTGCAGATGCTTTGTTAAATGTCTGAAGTTCTGAAAAACTCATAAAAAACTGATTAAAAATGTAAGAGTATGTAAACGTGACAGTTGGAAATTTTTCCTACTCCCTTTGTGTATACTGACATCTGATCACTCCTATCTGAGACACAAGTCAGATGTTTTGAAATGGAAAATTGTATGACTCCGCAGATTGAGAAAATCCAAGGTAATGGAACTATTTGTAACTTTTCAGTACTGCCATAATTTGGAAATTTTTTAAAAAATGCTGAAATAAAAAGAAAAAAAATTCTGGTACCTGTATTCAATCTATCTCACCTATCACTTAATTTCTTGCAGAATCTTATGCATCTGCTGAGGGAGGAAAAGAGCTTGAGCACAGATGTCGTTTTGTCACCTGCAGAAAAAAAAATCCAACTATGATGGCACTTGGAGCACTGTTGGGAATAATAATTGCTACCCCTTTCCCCAGGGCAGTCTAGAACCTCACTACTTGTATTCAATCCTTCAGGGAAAACTAAAATCACTTTCCCAATAATCTGACAGCAGTAAGGAAAGTCAATGAGCTAAGCATGAATAAAGTATATTTAAACAATTGCTACTTCTTGCCTGAAATACAAAAGAGTCATTTGTTTGTTGATTTGTTTGTTGTTGTTGTTTTGTTGAGTTTTTTTAGAACTGAGTCACAAATCAGATTGCAGTGCCTGGACTGGGATGTTTATGACAGACTAATGCCAGTCCAAAACAAATTCAATCAATCAGGATACCCTTTTCAAAGCTACTTAAGTTTATTTGGAAACAAGAGTTACAATGCCCAAGTGGGGGCAGATGTGCAAGCAAGCTGCTCACCTCACCTCCAGAAAGAAAGTTTGACCTGGCCAATGAAGTTTTGAAGAGACATTTCTCCCTCAGAGCCTCCTGTGCTAAAAACCTGTCCATGGTGGTTAGAAGAGATGTACTTTTTTACCTTGTGCCCCTTCTGGGCCCCTTCACATCACCCCGAGAGGACCAGGGTTCTGGTTTTTTTAATCAAACTTAAGAAAAAAAATCTCAGCATATCAAGCACTTAGGTTAACCCTGTTCTCTTCACATTTTTGTACAGTTCAGTGGACATGCAGGCAGATACTTTAAAACAAGGTCTTGTTAGTAACACACCCTGCTTTTCCAAGTGCTGTTACAAGAGGAACATGCAAACTCAGGGGATCGGGAAATATCCATTTCTGAAGGTCAGTCAGATTCGAACATTCGCCTTCAATTAATATTCGCTAACCTGAAAAAAATCCAACTCTTCCCACTTAACTGTTATTTGTCGTTTACCACTTTGGAGGTGATAATGTACTTGGGGCAAGTCCTGAAAAATTATCATATGCACATGGAGATATCTGTGGTCAGAATCAGACCTAAACTGTAGAAACCTAGATGTGGTGTCTGCCTGTGAGTTATGCATATGAGTTCCCTGTAGAAGCAATGGAGATCTAGTCAATACAGTTAAAGAAATCTGGATAGTAATTCAGATGTGTAATTGCAAAAGCCCATTTTATTTCTGAATAGTTCTCCAAAACCAGCTAGACCTCTTTTAGGCACTTGTGGGTTCAATCCCTTCACTTAAGTACAGCCACACAGTGCTATAACCACTGTGTCAGGGCACTGTAAGTTGCTTGTAGTTGCTCTTCCAGAATGGTGCAAGCCTCCTGTAGGAGATCTAGGAGGATTCACTATCTGGTCATAGATTTCTCAACTTATGGTGTCCAGGTACTCATCTAAACACTGCTCTCTCTCCCAACATAATCAGGAGTATTTGAGACACTTGCATGAGAATTATAGTACATTGCTGGATACTCAGATTTCCACTTTTGGCCAAGTCCTTAAATTAAGCCAGTCTTCCTTTTTGGGATACAACATTCATTCCCACTCAGAACCCAGAGGGACACATGTTCCTGGAATCATAGAATAGTTTGAGTTGGAAGGGACCTTTAAGGTCATCCAGTTCCAGCCCCCTTCTGTGGGTAGGGACATTTTACACCAGGGCAGGGTCCTCACAGCTGCATCCAGCCTGGCTTTGAACACTTCCAGAGATGTTCTCTGACACATGTGTATTATATTTCATTCACTCAGCTTAATGATAATGTTTTACACAGCGACATAACTGGAATTAATGACCTTCCACTAGACCTGTCTCTCAGCTGCAATGGGCTATAACTGTGACCAGTTACAGAGTTTCAAGGCTTTGGAGACAACCAGCAGCCCTATCTGGCCCTGCCTGGACTCCCTGGGTCCTTTCCAACTCCTGGCCATGGCCCAGGTTCCCGTTTGAACCCAGCCTGGGGCTCTCAGTCCTGTCCCTGGCTTAGCCTCCCTGGACTTCTCTGACTGACCCTGGACCTGCCTCATGCCTCTGAACTGCTGGTCTGTGGCCCCACGATGTTCTACACTGATGATGAATCTGCAGAGACTGTTTTGCCAGCCAGCTCTGCCATTTGAGACACAGTTAGATGGTCACTTCCCAGCTGTCTTACACGAATGAGAACCCACTCTGAAATGGAGGCCAGCATCAGACTAGCAGAATCAATCAGCCAGGAGTGAAAGGTGAATAAGGGGTGGCATGCCAAATACTCAGATAATTCTGTGTTATTATTTATTATTTCCTATTATTCTCACATATATTTTTGTCCTGAATGTTTTATAACTTTTTATCATAATGAGGTTTTGCACACTGTTAGTGTGCAGTGTTATACATATGTTACTGCTGTATTTTGGGAGACAACAGATCATGTCATTTTACATGGTAGTTGTGAGGTAGCTGTGGCAAAAGATTTCGAAGGTTTGTTTGGGTATTTTTTTCCTTTTGGGTTAGACCTTTACGAACAATTTTTCAAAGCCTGATTAAAACATCTAATTTTCCAGCTGGCTTGAGGGTAATGCACCGATGAGTGTGTCTATGCTTAATGCTTCTTCCTCTAAAAATTCTGGTGATTGTCACAGACGTGAAATGAAGTCTGTCTCAGAGTCAAGTCTTCACATTTCCATTATGAGTAAAAATTTTTAATAAGAATTAGACTACAGTTGTGGAAGCAAGACAGCAAATAAAGTTTGCTTCAGACTATTTGCTAATTAGTTACTGTGAGAATACAGGAGTGGTTTATTAGAGCCATTTTGAAATGGTCAAGGATATCTGTAGTCATTTACTATGGTGAAAGAAGGATCAGGCTGAGAATTCAATGCAAATAAATCACACAGTTACATAAAGTTTTACTTAATTTGAGAAATGGCTAGAAAAAATGACAGAATTTTGTAGACAGTTTGTGGCTGTGTTATGGTGGTGGCATTAGAACTCAAAACCCTGCATGATTTTGACAATATCACAGTCACTTTGTTCAACAAAACAGGGAACTGGTAAAATGAGTTTGAGAGGATTTGGAAGAACATTTTTCCTTTACTGGTTCACTTTAAGCATTCTACAGGACAGAGGTCTATTTGCAAGTTAGGAGCCTCATTTTTCCTCCGTGTGTCTGCTTGCTTGGCTCGCTGGTGGGCCAGTCTTCCCTCCAGGAACTGAGCTCTTCAGAAGCCCTGCTGGTGTCAGGCACCCTTACAGGTGCCTTTTCCACAGTGTGAGCACAGGTAGCTTCCCCAGCACCCATCTCCTTTACCAGCCACTGGAATGTTTTAAAAACTAAAACCTGGAACTGCAGGGGCAGTGCCTGCCATGGTCTCACCTTCATTGGTCCTCATGATCTCAAAGTTTCTAGTCCCACATGGGACTGCCAGGCATGCAGCAGACTGTGCTTTCAAGGTGCATCAGCCAAAGAAAAGATTGCCCTGAACTAGAAGAAAATATCTCTGAGAATTCAGAATATTACCATAGACTTGCATTTCAATATACTCACCAACTTTGATAGAAAGTACTGATGATTCCCATGCATAATTAAAAAATTATGTTTATCCTCAGTTAACTTGTTTGGTAAAGAAACAAAAACATTGGCTTTATGGATCATTTGTTGCACTGTAGAATCAGAGATATCTTCAGTTTTGTTTGACAAATTTTGTGAAACAAACTGTCTCACATAGTTCTTACCAAAATTACAACATTTATCATTAAATACATACATTATTGGCAGTTATTGGGAATTAGTTATCTTACAACAAGGACACTTATTATTAGTCTGGCACTAATAGGTCAAAGTGAAAGCATCACACAGCATTTCCATAATTTTTGAAAGTTTGGAATAAGCTTGAGAGGTAAATATTTGACTGCAAAAGATCACAGGTGGGACCACAGAAGCCACAGCTACTTGTTTGGATACTAGCATGTGGCCCAGGAAAGGAGTTTATGCTTCTCTTTCAGATCAGACATCTTAAAACAATTTTATTCTGTTAAATTTCTGTATGGAAAAAAAAAAAATTCAGTGTCCAACCAACTTCATGTGTACAATACAATGCAGAAATTCTCTTCAGAATCTACTGGTGTATTCTTAAACACAGTAAAACTATGCAGAAATATCAGACCCAAAAATAGCTCTGCAAAATCAGTAGCATCATTCTCTAGCAGCATTAAATAAAAGCATAAATTCAGTTACGGCGTGAAAGTGCCTCTGTCTTCCTGTTAGTGAATTTTATAAAGTATGTAATTGAAACATGAATGCTCTGCAAAATTTGTCCCATGCATCAGGTAGTAAGAATATTCAAATTACATTATTCAAGATCTTAACAAGTACCTTGATGCAGAATAAGCAAACCTCTGACAACAAGGGAAGATGAAAAAAAATGTTTTCTCTATAAGCCATTCTACCCAGCCATTTTATGGTGTGCTTCTAGAATATCCCTCAGAGGCAGCTACTACTGGCCGTGTTGGGGGAATCAGAAATGAAATAAACAGGTCACTGGTCTAATTTGGGATAGCAGCTCTGCTACTTAGAAAACTTTTGATAAAAATATATTTTGAATATCACTGGTATTTCATGTCCTCCTGTCTATGGGAGTGTGTGTCCCTCAAAATCATTTTATTCAGCTTGCATAAGTTCAGATACATAAAACTGTCTCTTTTTTCCTTGTTGGCAAGAATTTAAAACTCCTACTCTGGGAGGTAGTGTATTCTATGAAGCCATTCTTTTCCTGCTTTTGTAGCTCCTAGGACAGCTTTTTTCCCCAGTCAAAGTCAAACATCTAAGTTCCTGTTGTATGGGAATCACTTCTTTTCTGATGCACCAGTGGCAGAGCACAGCCCAGTGTCGGACTCAGCACAGCCTGTCGCAATGGAGACAGAGGTTAAACAAGGAGGTTTATTCACTTCTGTTGGGGAAGAAACACATCCATTAACAACTTAGAGGTTTAAAGCAGTCAAAAGGCCCATTTCAAGAGTAAGAGTGTCAGTTTTCACAATATTGAACTCGGCAGGTACAAAAAGAGTGTCATGTGTCACCAGTGCAATATGATAGCCAAGTGCAGGGGTTGCTCCCTTCAAGTCTCCTAAAGTAGTTCAGGCTTCAGACCCTTTGAAAATATTGCAGATGCAGGCAGAATTGACACAACTGAACCAGTGCCTGGCGAACTGAGAGTAGTTCAGTAAAGTGAGGCTGTCCTCCAGGGAACAAGTGTCCCAGGGTGCAAGTGCCATTGTAAGAACTTATTTCAGGAACAAAACAAGCTGAACTGCATTTATCTACACTCAATTCTAAGGCTGGGAGTGGAGTTGTGTGATTGGCTAGGAGTCAATCACAACCTTCTCAGTGCATCAAAAGCTGTATTTCAATGTTCCAGGCTCTTAAAAACGTTGTGGCAAATGAATTGTAGGCCAATGGTTAGCATTTTCTCTAACTTGAAACGAAATCCCTTTCAGAGCAGATATAGAAGTAAAGTAGTAACCACCTTAGCAGACCTCATCTGAATGGTGGGAGAAACAGAGCAGGTGGAAGGAAAACTGGGAGAAGGCTGGAGAAGAAGGGAAAGGAGAAACAAAGGGTTAGAATGAAGGTTACAGGGAGGGAACAGGGTGGAAGAAGGTAGGATGGAAAAGGGAACTTTAGGACTAGGAGAATCCTCAACAATTCTGTGCATGTTTCTCATTAAATTCTTGGTTACCCATTTTGACAGGATGTCATGGTACTCATACTAAGTATTGAATATTGTCTTCACCGATCGAGAAATAGTATCAGGCAGAATACAAGTCATATGTGAGTCCAGTAGATTTTTTCATTAAAAAAAACCCAAAACCCCAAGATATCATTGTTTTGAAGCACATTTTACATTAGCATTAATCAGTCTGGAATTTATTGTAAAGAATCTCAATTTAAGCAGTAATCAGCATATCTCAAAAAATACTCAATATCATGATATTTTCCAGGAAGTTATATAACTATTCAAATTTGCTTGTGCAACACCATTTTTTTTTGGCCAGATCTTCCATAGCCAGTTCTCACTTACCCCCTCTCTTTGATCTGTATTTTAAAATACTGTCTAAGTGCACAAAGCTTACCTCAAAGTCTTCTTCACTTGTCCTTCTCTTTTACTGGCTTACCTCCATATGTTACTATCTCCTTTTCACCCCCCCACCCCCAGTCTCCTCACGTGATAGAAGAAATAATTGCTATTTTCTTGTTAAATCCATCAGCTGCAAGTTCTTAGGAGTGTGCACACATAAATGGCAAAGACACCCCATCAGCCTCAACAGATATGATGGCTGTGTTGCCCAGGTTCACTCCCCTGATGACTCAGGGCCAAGATAACCATGTTCCTGTGAATTACTAGGCTGACATTTATTAATGCCAGAATAAAAATCTGAGGCTGTTTTATTTATATATTTATTTTACGAAAGCCTTGTAAATCTAGTATGTGTATTATCTTGGTCAGACTTTGAAAAGTCATTCCTACAACAAGGGTCAAATTGTCAAAACTCCCTTCCCTGCAACGTATTTGAATAAAATTGTCAGTGATGCTAACGACTTCTAAAAATGCAGTAATTTTCATTATGCAGTTAAACTGGAACTGTTTGGTGCTGAGCTCTTTTGGAAAATCATTCCAAAAACATATCTGTGTTTTCACTGTTGCCCTCCCTTGTTTTATTTGTTATCACACTGCCAGTGAATACCGTCATTATCACTCTACTCATACGAGACCATTTTCATATTTTTACATTTTGATAAGAATACCTTTGGCCTAATTAGAAATGTGAAATCAGGATGGATGATAGCAGCCCTAGAACCACTTCAAACACTGTTACAGGCATTTCAGGAGGGGGTCAGAGAAAAAAAACCTACAGCTCATTAACCTGAGGCTATGAGTGATCTACCAACCATACAGAAAATTGGCAGCTCTTCTGTATTTTTTTCCTCAAGGAGCTTGTGTATTAAACTAATTGTTAAATATAGCAAACAGACTGGCAGTCCAGTCAGACTATTTTTTGCATATGTAAAATAATGGGATTATTTGTATTTCATTGAAACTCTATACATATATGTTTTAAAAATGTGCAATCACTTACATGCTTCATAGAAAATCTTCAATACTGGCCTGAGATCTTAAAGGAGGCAGTCTACTATAAACTGTCTAGTTAGAGAAAAAAATATAGATATCTTATTTACAAGGGAGAAATAAATTAAAATTCATATTGAAAGGGTTTTTGATGTCTAATCCTTAGTAAGTGTGGAGTTGGTTTTTTATATGACAACATTCTTCAGAAGCATACTTAAATATTTGGAATAGGATTGAAAAATATTATTGTGTTCATTATTTTAAGTTATATTTTTCTTTTTCATGTACATATATGTATAAAGATTGTGACATTCTTCTCTTTTCCTAAATTATATTTTTTGAAGTTAAAAGCTTTTATGATGGTCAAAAATTGCTGAGTGAGATTTGTTCAATACTAACTGGTATTATTCCTTACTATTCTCATTAAAAATTGGTGATGCAGCACAATGACTTTGTTGGCAACAATGAAGATGATTTCACTCTATTCTCTGATTGGAATTTTTAGATTGTACCAATCCACTGTCCACATCCTTTTTGAGATATAATGTAAAATTACCATAACAAAGGAGAACACTATATGCACAGAGAACACTGCTATAAGAAGAAATTGAAAACAGCATATAAAATAATCTGTGACTGGAGAAGAATGGGAGGTGGGAGAATGATGGGAATAGAAGAATTAATTTTATCTAACTTCATTTAGAGAACATATTGGCCTATAGTCTAATTTAGTTGTCTATTATCCTCCATCTCCTAACCAAAATAGCTACAGCAGTTTAAAATTTTTGCCTGAAATGGTTTACATGAAGACTCATTTCAAACCCAGAGTGGATTTTATTGTCATTATTGAGTTTAATTATTTGTAGCATGCTAACCAAAAGAATCTATGTGAAATGGAAACTGATGATAGCTTCTGTGCATAAATTTAAGAGCTAGCCTCTGCAGAAGACATGTCCAACGAACGAATTCTGGTCAGAATTAGTCCCAAAATTCTAGAATCTTCTTACAGATATTTCTTATGCCAAAGAGTATTTTCAATACTGTATAACTGAGGATGGGTAACTTGAATTATTTACTATTCTCTCAGGCAATTATAACCTTTCTGAAAATCAGATCATGTATTGAGGACTAATTTTTACTTTTTCTCCCCCTCTCTAAGCTAGAGTCGGAGTAGATTTTATGTTTAAAAAACACTAGCTGGCTTTGAGTAATGAAAAATGGAAGAATTCCTAATGTTTAAAAAAAGTTTTAGAAATGCAAATTGAAAACAACACTCACAGTTCAAATGTTTGTAGCACAGGAAAAGAAGATTACAGGCTTTAAAAAGTATGCATTTATTTGCATCATATTGCTCAGAAAAAAAAGTTGATTTTTGTAGGACTATTCATGTACTTAAAGCCAAGTGTATCTTTTTGTGCTTCACCCAACCATGTGAATTTTAACAAAAGCAAGTACTATATTTTGCACCTTGGACAGGGCAACCTTGGATGTACGTACGGACTGGGGAATGAGATGCTGGAGAGCGGTGCCATGGAAAGGGGCCTGGGGATCCTGGTGGGCAGGAAGTTGAATCTGAGTGAGCCAGGGGCCTGGGGTACACCAGGCACAGCATCTCCAGCTGGTCAAGGGAGGGGATTGTCCTGCTCTGCTCTGCACTGGGGTGACCTCACTTTGAATTCTCGGGCACCACAATATAATAAGGATATAAAACTTCTAGAAAGTATCCAAAAGAGTGCCAGAAGCTTGCTGAAGGGCCTTGAGGGGAAGCCTTATGAGGAGTCTCTGAGGTCACTTGGTTTGTTCAGCCCGGAGAAGGCAGACTGAAGAGAGACCTCGTTGTGGCTTGCAGCTTCCTCACGGCAGAACGCTGAGGGGTAGGCACAGATCACTCCTCTGTGGTGACCAATGACAGGACCCAAGAGCATGGAAGCTGTGTTAGGGGAGGTTTAGGTTGGATATTAGAAAAAGCTTCTTCATGCAGAGAGTTTTTGGGCACTGGAACAGGCTCCCCAGGGAAGTGGTCACAGCACCAAACCTGACAAAGTTCAAGTAGCATTTGGACAACGCTCTCAGGATCATGTGTGACTCTTGAGGCTGCCCTGTGCAAGGCCAGGAGTTAGGCTTGATGATCCTTGTAGGTCCCTTCCAACTCAAGATATCCTATAATCTCTGATTCTAAGAACGCAGTGATCAGAGCTAGAAGGGCTGAATTTTTGTTACTTAGTCATCCTTCCCCTCCCATCAAGCAAATGAAAATTTAACACCTCTGTGGCTGCTTCAGTGTGTGCCATATCCAATGATCGAACACAAACAGGTGGTGCCATACATCTGATTTTATTCCAAACAGATCATGAGTGCAACCAAATCAAAGCAAAACTTTCACTCCCCTCAACAGCTGAAGAATTTGGATTTAAATAAGGTCAGTTGGCAAGGGAGGTTGCTGCCACATTCTTTTCCATCCTTACTTGTGTTAGAAGTTTATCTCTAATGTATTCTCCTTCTTATTTTTAACAGAAAAAACACATCCATATGATGGAGATTATGAGATACAGTTGTGGTTTGAGTTGTGAATAATCTAATTCAAGTTATGAATTATCTTAATTTAAATCTTTCCAAGATTATTATACAAAGAAAACTGGATTATTGCTTCAAGGTCAGAATTCTTTTTAATTGATCTTAGAAAAATTCCATTGTATCTATAAAAAAGAGTTCATTATGTTTTGGAGTGGTTTTTTTTTTCCACAATATCCTGCATTCTTAACTGTAGCCCAGCATTAACAAATAGACAAACTAAATAATCTTTCATCTGTGAACTGGTATCCTAAATATTTACCCAGAATTCTTGGTTCCTTCTCATTTAGTGTATTACAAGGTGATCTAAGAAAACGTATAAAGTGGTTGGTGGAAGAAAATCTATCCAGTGTAGTCTATATTATATTCACCTTCATAATCTTTCTATACAACACAGAAAAAGCTGAAGCAAGGCTTAATGTCAGACAGGTTTTAAAACATCTTTTTACACATTACCTAACTATAACTTGCACTTAAATAGTCAAATGGCACACAACAACAAATGAATTATAAAATGGCATTTTTAAAGAGTAGAAACAGCCTTACAGTTTTAGTGTAATTTTCGCTATATCTGAAATAACATAGGCCTTCTGCATTCCTTTCTGTAATGCTGACAAGGTTACTTCGGTCCAGAACCACCAAACTATTTAAAATTCCTTTATCAGCCAGGACCATTGAAAGAAAGAGATAACATAGCCAGATTTATCTAACATTTTTTAATCCAAGTCAAGACTAGTGGGTGCTTGTAAAGTAATAATAAGCAACCTAAGCCGTATTTGGTAAACCGAAAAGCCAAGAAAACTGTTCAGAAATCTTACATTCAAGAGTACATCAAAGACCCAAATCTGCCACAGATTATTCACATTGTAGCCTGCATTGTCTTCAACTGATTTTATACAGAAAAGACAGAAGCGCTGTAAAAAGTCACGGATGTCTTCTCAATACATACAGATGTTATGCCTAAAATGAAAGTCTTCCTTCCTTCCTTCTTTCCTTCCCTCCTTCCTTCCTTCCTTCCTCAGTCTCATGAAGCAGAACACCCAAAGACTCTACCTGTGTGCCCTGTAAAAGCTTTTTGTCCGTGCGTGAACACTATAATGCATCAAGAAATGTTAATACCAGCTCTCTCTGTAAGGTTAACTCTGCAAATTCAAGGCATAACAAAATTTAATTTCTTTATTTACTGAAGGAGGTATACAAGGACTCTGTATATGCAGAAACAAATAAGAGTAAAACATGCCATTTCCACAATAATGTAAGTGAAATCAAAGTTGCAAAAGGTCTCAGCCTGTTACAATGGACCATTTAAACCCCAAGACAGTGGGATAAAATGCACACATAGGGTTATGTTTTCATTTATACCAATTTAAAAGCATAATAACAGCAATGTAATTTGTCAAGTAAATATTGTAACCAAAAGAAGTTTCAAGTGCGTCCTCCTTGGCAGTTATACCAAATAACTAAACCAGTTGCAAACTCTTAAATTTTGAATACTTTTCCTCAAATCAGTTTAGACAGATGAAGATAAGTTTTAATGAACCCTGATGTTATCAAGTAGTTTGCATCTCATTTATCTATTTCCTTCCTTGAGAGTGCAATAGAAATAATAACCTGGATTTTGATTAATTGCTTAAAAAATCAACAGCTGTTTTTGCTCAGTCACTTAAACCTTTCATTCTTGACCTAGATTTAGTGAGCAACCCAGACAATAGCAAGGTTTTTCCTCAGGAAAATTCAACCTGTAGTATATTTATGACAATGGGAAAAGAGTGTTATGGCAATTTGGATTTAAAGAGATTGCCTGTTTTCCTAACCCCTTTTTTTTCCCCTGCACAACATTAAGACCAATTATATTATCAACCAAATAGAAAGCTATCAGTGTAGTTTGAATCAGCTGAGAAAAATACAGATTCATTGCAGACTTTTAAATTCATCTCAACTCTAGCCTCAAGCAATCCTGTTTTTCCCAACATGTTCATTCTGTCAACAGAGTCTGGCACTGAAATTTTAATTTCTGTGATGCTTAGTTGATGTATAGGAGTCAATGAATATGTATATGATGTGAAACTAGCCATTTTCCAGATTACAGATCATGCTGGCAAAAAGTGATATCATATAACATGTGTGACTGGGAATGGACTTAGATGGAGGCTGAGATGGGATTACCAATCTGATTTACACATTATTATTACAGTTTGAAACAAGGGCCAATACACAGACCACTTCACCACTTCCCTTTTCTTTGCCATGTCCCTGCAGTATTTTATTTAAATCACTTGAATATTTAATCCAAGCATCTCATCATTTACTGTTTATTATGCTTGAGGACAAGTCCGTAGTTGAGACGCATTGTTCAGAGTCATTGACAGATATTTCTGTGAGTTTTCCCCAAAACATCTTAGCGGGTTTTGATCTGAAACAGACTGGTATTGTAGGACCAGGCAGATTCTGCTGCACTGAATCAATGTAAAAATGGCTGTCCTTGCACAAAACAGAAGGCATAAAGGCCTACAGAGTTCAGTTAAAGAAAATCATCAAATATTCTCCCACACTTGTAAATCAAAAAGACCCTCTTAATACTGAAAATCTTCTGACAACATTCAGTTTTGGATGAGGTCAGTTTTTTAATATTTTATTTAGAAGAGAGCATTTCCCATTGGCAAAAGACAGAGAGAAGAGAAAGTTTCTGTGACTGATGGAACTGATAATTTAAAAAGTGCATATTTGGACAGATGCAATAGGTGATTTGGAGATGAAACCAAATAAATGTACTCAGGATGTTTTCTGAAGAAATCTAGCCACTGGAAAAAAAAAACACCGGGAGGATTATGAGGTGGATAAAGCTGATCTTAAAATTCATTCTACTGTCTTTTTGAATCAGATAAATCCATGATTTTGTGTTCTGTCCAAAAGACAAGAAGATTGACATTCTTTCAGTAGACAGTATTTTAAAAAAAACCACCTGGAAATCTTTGCAGGTATATGTTCAAGATGATGTAAGAAGTTCAGTTTAGGTCATAGCAATTGAGAGAAAATTTTCAGAGCTGGCAATTCGCCTCTTTACTGCTCAGTTTTCTCATCTTTAAAATGGGAGTAGGTAGTAGTATTTAGCTTGTGACAAACATAAAAATTGAGTTTTACATGTTTTCAATGAAAGCAGCCAGGTAAGTATGAATGATTGCCTCAGTTTTACAAATGTAGTAACTGAAGCTGAGAAATGTTTTTGTAAGTTGAAAATAGTGAAAAGGAAAGTGGTTTTGTCTCTTTGTGGTAAATTCTTGAAATGGTCATGGTAGTAAAATGGGACTGCCCCTTCCAACAATTCAATTTTTACCTTCCATAAAGAAATGAAAACCTGTTTTGTTCCTTCTCTGGCTCTTGCTTCACATTTTAAGTCATTTTTCATGCTTATTGTACTGGGCTCTAAATTTGTTCTCTCTGGCAATTTATGATGATTTTCTCTCTTTATGCACAAAACAGA
>VYXC01003162.1:32982-46165 GCA_013397175.1 Platysteira castanea | reverse complement strand
TTTTTTTTTTTGTAAATTACAGTGAATTTGAAATATTGAGGACAGCACAAATACGTTTTTACTGGTAAACTGTGCAAACATGATGTGGAAATCCTAGAGGGTGTGTGTGGAGTGCAAGTAATACCAACGTATCTTTTTCTCTCAAAGTATATTATATCACCAGAGGGACACTTTAAAATCAAACCTTTCAAAGTTTTCAGATACTTTAGTGGCATACACATTTATGGCTAGCAATTAAACACAGAAATTATAGATAGAATGCAATTGGAAGTGAAAATCTAAAAAGTCTGCACTGATCTAAAAAGACAGCCTGATGCAAAGCATCATCTCCCAAAGGCCCTTATGTCTACGTAGTTTTGAAACATACACTAAACCAGCTGCCAAACCTGGCTTTTAAATAGAGGCTACAAAAAAGGTGTTCTGCATTTTCAGTGCATGCCACTTTACAAAGGAGGGAAGAACTGTCTGGCTGCTATATAGTACAGCAAAAGGGAGCCAGCTTGCAAGTGATTAGAATAATGAAACTGGAAAGGATTAGCTACATTATCCAAACATGAAGCAATAGGCTAGTCAAACTAATCCCTGAGGAATAGTTAAAGGAAACAAATGACATGATAGACATAAGGTTACTTCTCAGTAAGATAGCATTAGAGCATGTGGTACTGCTCGCATATTTTCTGAAAGCACATGCACGCTATGCAGGCAGGGAGAAGGTAAGCCGATGTGTCTGTGTGACAATATTGAGCTACTTTTATTTCAGATTCTGCATCTTATCTGACTTTTAAAAATAATTAAAGTGTTATTAGACTGATTGATATCAATGGAACATCCACATCCTGTGGAGTCCTTAATTGCAGGAAAAGAAGGGTAATGATCCAGATTTTAATATGACTGTGTCTATTGTGCCCTGTTGGATGGATTCATTATGCAACGAGTGAATATTTTTCCTTCATATTTAATTATTTTGAAACTGTAATAAGTAATTCCAGTGCTAATCGCAGCATTTCTATTTTAGAAGAACAAATCAGCCCAAATATTTTTTCTTTCATAAAAACTTATCACATGTGGAAATCATGCCCCAGCTCTATATTTATATATTTATATAAGTTTCTTTCCATACAGAAATTCAAGTTATAAATTATTGTTAGACTTATTAACATCAAAAACCATGAAAACGAGGCATGTAGCTGGTATTTCTTGAAGACCTAATCGAAATTCCACAAGGGTAAAAGAGAATCCTTCCGAATTCATATATATGTCACAACTGGGAATGCAAAGTAGGGGTAAGGGCTGCATTCCCATCGAAGTTACCATGTGTACATGGTAGGCCTTAGATTCAGGGCAAAACAAAACTAAATTGTGACTAATCATCCTTTAGACGACTTCAGGGTGCACTGCAGGTGTGGTTTTTAACCCAGGAGGGAGAAGGGCTCTGGCAGAGCTGTTGACCTCTACTCAAAACGCACCTTGTATGAACCAACCCACTCGCATTCCCTCATCTCATGTAATGAGCCCAAATGGCCATCTTTCTTGCCCTTCAAGCCAAGCACAAAAAATCAGTCATCATGCAGTTCTTGACTGCAGAAGGGAGTTTTAGGGGACATGGAATATCAAGTACTATGGTGTATCAGAGTCCTCAGTGGTTTACAGTATTTCTGACTGTATTTCTGATAGGATAGGATATTTCTGATAAGATAGGATATTCTAAAGGATATCAAAGTTCTTCAATGGATGATTATGAATTACTCTGCCTAAAAGTTTCTTAACCATGATCAATTAGTTACTGGCTTCTGGGCTGTCACTTGAGGGTGCACAATTTTACCACATTTTTCCTCAGCTTAATGAGGTGCTGAGTATTCTCATTGTTCATATTCAAATCTCATCTTGTTAAAGATCCAATAATCAATTGACTTCAATAGTGTTCTTTGACAATGATTTCCCCAGGTTAATTGTATATGCTATCTAAAAAGTATTTCCTTTCACTTTTTATTCGCTGCTTTATAAAAGTATTTTTTGTAACCTTTTAAGAAGAGCTGAATTTGGGAAGAGCTTATCAGGTTCTGAAGGAGTGTAATCATCCATTCCTAACCAAGTGATATATTAGATCATTTATTTGTGGCAAGACAGACATTTCAATAGTGCTTATTGTTTCCCATAATGAAAGGTTTAAATCTTCCTTTAGGTTTCTCTGAAATTTAATTTTTGTAGATGGAGACAAGCCAGTTTGTGTAAGATTTTTTTTTGTCAGGGCTTCAGAAATCCCAAACTATTAATTATATTTTTCCACTCTATGTTGTGAAAAAAAAGAGGTGGAGGAAATCAAGTACAATAGAAGCTTTCATGCACCTCACCTTTAAAAACAATAAGTTCCTTCCCTTTTGCAGGATTATTTATTGAGCTGTTTAGTCACTGAAAAGGGATTTTATCATACACTCTTCACCACTCATGAAAACTGCATCCTATTGTATTTATGAATTTACATTTGGTAGAACTGCACAATACAAGTGAAACATTTCTGTCCTTGACCAAGTCAACCCCAGAAATGCCCTTTCTACAGGAGAACTAAGGTTCCCTGGATGTGTGTTAAAAGCCAGAGTGACTTCTGTGTGAATCCCTTCTACCTACATTTAAGAGGTTTTTTACAGGGGAATATAGATTACCTTAATTAAGAAGACCACTATATTACTGAAATATATTTACTGTCAGTACAATATATTTATATTTAATTTAAATAGTTAATATCCTTGGTATAGAGTAATAGAAGTCTTTATCCTGCAGTCCTTAGACAGCATTCAGACTATCAAACAGTACAGCTTCCATAGCTGTAACACCATGGTTCCTTCCTGCTGCTGAGTTTTCAGTCCAGGAAAATATGTGCTTTCTGTTCTCATCTCCAATGCATTTGGAGGTCATGGACAAAGGCCTGAACAAAATTTTCTCTAAGAAAATCAATAATGATTTATGATATCTGACTTCAAAAAATGTTGTTTCATAAAAGTGATAGACAATAAAGCACTAATCTACTAAGACGACTCTGGGTTCCAGCTCACCTTTTATTTTATTTTCCAGCAGCCAAAGCACTATACGGCGAAACAGCTATTGGGTTCTCTGGAGAAGTTGCCTCATTTTTCAAACACACTGAATTCATCAGCAAGCTGGCAATTTCACAATGTGTTATGAAATTATTCAGAAAATACTATTGGAATATTCAGAAAATGTTACTCATTCAGCTACACTAATGGCTCTGATCCTGGAAGGCAAAGTAATTTGACTCCAAAACTTTAAAAAGAAATCTAATGATACATAAACTAATCTCAGGATTTGAAGGCACGAGCCATGATTTTTACACCATTCAGTCTGACAGTGTTGCTATTAGTGGTGTATAGTGGGCAAGGGAGCAGGTGTTTAAGAAGATTGCAAACAGCAATATTTTTTCTTCTTCCACCTGAAAGGAGAGTGGTTTATTCAGAGAAGACTGCCTGGGTAGTTCCTTATAAAATTTCATAAAAGTTTTTATTCCCTAAAGAACTAGGTTTATTCACAATTCAGAACTGGGCATGAATGAGGCGTTGCTGCCCACAAACTGCAGAGGACCAGGAAATTCATTCATCAGTTACCTCTGCTAAAAAGCTTGCCAGGAGTACTTTGGCCCACAAATATGTACATCTGTGTCTGTTGGAATGTGCATGACCCAGCCTGTGTCTTTATAGTCGCTCTCCTCAGACTTGCATTCCACCCTCCCCATGTCCTCTCCCAGTTACTATTTACCTCAGTTTTACAGTGGAATATACGCAGGGATTAACAAGATAACTCTGCACTAATAAGTGCAGGACTAATTAGCCTAGGAGCAGCATTATTTTGTTAGAATTATATCACTTGCAGGATTCACATCTACTTCTTTCCAGTGCCAATCCATGCTTCACAGAGATACTTTTGGTACCTTGGTGTGACAAAATACACCATTGTTGCCATTCTTTCACACTTCTGTGGTAGACCCTTCATAAAAGGAAACACTCACATGTTGCTGCAGTAGTTTGTCAAGTTCTGGCACAGTGCCTGACTCCTCTCACTCTCTCCCCCAGTAAGAAAGATAAGAAGCTGCATCCTTCTTTCATATTGGAAGAAAACTGCATGGCTCATTGTTCTGGGTGTCTGACCGTAATGTAGGTGCTTTCTACCAGCTGTTCAGCTGGCTCAGTGGTAACACTGAGCACATTTGTGTCACTCCATTCTCCTTGCATCAGAGTGTGGACTCTGGACTGAAGAAGCCGCTGAACTGAACTGGCAGGTTGTTCTAGGGGCAGCCCACCGTCCCTCTGTCCTCTAAAAGGCTGGGCCTCAAGTGTGAAAGTGTTTCAGTGCTGACCACAGCTCACTTTGTCAGTTATTAAAGCAAATACTTTCCCATTTCATGTCAACTTTTTGTGCTAACCAGCACAATGAATTTGAAGCAGTGAGCTTCCTCTGACACTGACAACAGACATAAAATAGGATCCCTATAAGCGCTGATCTGCCTTGTTTCCCTAATTTTCTTTTTCACATATGCTCTTTAGGTGCTAGATAAAAGCAGGTATAATTCCATAAACTGTAAATATGTTGCCAGTGTTGCAAGTCCACATTCAGAAGCCCTCACAAAACTTTCTATGACTGTACCACATGATCTTCTCAAAATTCTTTGCATGAAGTCTAAGTGGTATTCACAGATGTGTGTATAATAAAACAAATTAGCATTACTGCTTTTGCCTGTGTTCACACCTTTAATTTCAGTTTTATAAACTAATTCTTTCCTGAAAGCAAGGAAGAATAGCCTCTTTACCTTTCTCATAAAATCTGAAAGTCATGTGAGGCTCATGATTTACCTTTAAATAATATATTCATTCACTGACTGAGACAGGCATTTTACTTTTTCTTTATGTATTATGCCAATGCAACATATTAAATCATCCATGAAGACATACTGTTTCTGTGCAGAACTTCTAAGAGGTAAACACTGGGTGAATTTCTGGGGATATTGATAATGTTTCCCTGATGTAATGGCATTTGGTTGTTTATGTCATAGGCTAGATCTCTCCAAATCAGTACAGAAAGTCTCCTGAAAGAGGTCTAAGTTTGTAATCTGATGCTGTCATTTATAAGCTATTTTTGACTACATTTATATCTAAGAGACTGACTCACAGTTCTTGGAATAGGTGATGCTTTAACATGTGCAATCTTTTTCTTCAGCAGCCTTTATTGTTAACCTGTTATTATAGGTTATGCAGCAAATAATGCCTATACTTAAGACTCACTAACAATCTCCACAATAAAATTCTTGCTTATTATATTGTTAGACTTAAACTGTTCAGGATGAACAGAAGTTTCTTATGCCAGACAGCTGTCTTAGGTTCTGTGTTTTGGGAAAATTTCATATGCAAAAGGTAAAGTTCATTCCAAGCAAGAAGTTAAGAAAAAAAATCTACTGTTTTGCACATCAGGAATCTTCATTGGAAAAAGATGTCCTCTGATTACTGGTAAATAGAGCACTAGAAAATTAGGAAAAAATACAGATTGTGCACTAAATACAATCATACTGGGCATGACAGGTCTTTTGGATATCTGATATTTCAGTTGCCTGTCTATGAGATCTCTTTGGAGTGAAATGTGGCTCCTGTTTGGCTCAAACATTTGGTTTCCTTCCCAGTGGGAGCAAAAGGTGTGAGACCAGTGTCAGCCACGCCCAGTGGGGCAGGGAGGGCTGCTCCATGAGGGCAGCCAAGCTGGGTGCCACAGGTGACAGCCAGGCTGGCAGGTCAGTGCCACTCCACTTGTCCAACTGAGAGAGCAGGGCAGGGCTGGCGGTGGGGTCTGAGGGCAGTGTCAGCCCAGGGATCGCAGTCACTGGGCGTCAGGAGGTACAGGGCTGTGCTGCAGCTCAGGAGGTACACGGCTGTGCTGCAGCTCAGGCAAGCACTTCCAGGTGGAGTGGGGAGCCTTTGACAAGGCCGCTTGCAGCACTTCCTCCTCCCAGCTGTGACCAAGGCATGGGAGCTGATCTGAGCACGGCAGGCCACGCTCTGGCAGTAGGGAAGAGGCCACTCACCCAGCAGGTACACTCAGAGCTTTGCCAGTGTCCTGCCTGACCTCAAAGAGGAGGGGAATGTAACCACCAGGCTGCCAACCACACCTGGCAGCTTGGACACCTCCCAGTGCCACCTGCAAGGGTCCCTTTGAAGTGCCATGCCTCAGTGAGGCCACTCTTAGACTTCCCTTGCCTTTGGATGCCCTGTGGCTCTGGGGTTTGCCCCCTTGCCCACTCCACTCACCCTTCTGCAAGCAGAGACACAAGCACAACCAGTACACACCATTTCCTCCTGCAGTGTTTAGCTATCTATAGCTGTCTATTCTGCCTGCCCCACTGTCCCAGGAACATGCTTGGTTCTTAGTGAAAACCACAGATTCCACTTAAAACGTGTTTCTTTTTAATGTAGAGGTGAGGCAAGAAAATGAACTTGCTGAAGAAACTTGAAGGCATGTAAGAAAGAGGCAAGGGTTTCAAGCAAGAATAAGACTGTTTTATTGATAAGGCACTTAGAAGTCCCTTTGGAAAATTGCTTCCTACCAGAATGCCTATATGGGGCTAGAGAACTGACTTCAGCTTTTTACTGCTGACTGCTGAACATACTCTGTATTTTGCATGTAATCTATTTGATAGCTTTCACATTTGTAGAAGTGTTTAGTCTCACAAACTCTTTCTGATTTTAAGGCCATAGGTAACACGGCAAAAAGTATGTGAAGTGATAGAAAATAGTAAATGTCCTGTGAAACTGGGATCTAAGCACCTCATTCTGGAACCCGAAATTCATGCATAGTTGGCTCCTTAACCTAAATCTTCTGTTGTTTAGTTTAATTTTTGTAAAAATGGATAAAAATAATACCACTTCATGCAAGTATTTTTAAAGCTTAATTACATTCGATTTGTGGAACACTGGTGAATATTTTAAGGAAAATGTTTCATAAGAAATGTGTTTCATTAAGAAATTAATGTTTCATAGCAAAATTCATAATTCTCTACTTAATTCTGGTTTAGTGACAGGCTACAGATGACGTTGGTGTCACACACTCCTTGGAGATACAAAGACAACCTGAATGAACAAAAGACTAAGCTGACGAGGCAACTTTGTAAAGTGAGTTACAAAACTTTGTTTATTAATCCAGACCTATCATGGTCTCCTCTCCCAGTCTGTTAAATCCCTTTTACTTGGTCAGAGATGAAGAAGACATTTTGGGAGAGGAAAAGGACTAAGGCCATAAGTTGGGTCCTATTCAATCCAAACCACTGTATGATTCTCTGATTTTTTTACTGGTATTTATTTTTGATTAGCCCACCAGCAGAATATCATGGAATAGTTTGTGTTGAATGAGACCTTTAAAGGACTTCTAAATATGCCAAAGTACATTTCATCCAGCATCCTCAGAAAACAGACGCACCAGAGATCATAGAGGCAGCTGGAAGTTACACTGCAGTTCTAGGACTAAAGGAGAGACAAGGATTAAATCATAGGGAAGTGAAAGACAGGAGTCATCTGGGTGAGTTTCATTCTCACTGTGAGAATCAAAATTTAGACAGGTCTAAATAGTCTGGTCAGAAACTTTAATTTTCATCCATTCTGGGTTTCCTCTTGTCACGCTCTTGACCACAGCTTTAGTTGAGTATTGGCAATGGTGATAATAGTGTTACTTTAGTTTGCTAACATCACTCTGTTTATTAGGGTTATACTTTGAAGTTCTAGGCCTTGATTTGTCAAACAATTGAAAGTTACTTTAACTTTTAGCATGTTTCTGTTAATCAAAGCTGCCTCATAAAGGTTAAGCAAGCACTTAACATTAGCTTAGATTTATCTTTAGATGCTTTGCTGAATCAGGTCCTAAGCAATGATACCAAATAACTGTCCTAGGTTATCTAGGGTGTTATAAGTGTCTTTCTTTTTGTTGCTTGCTAATCTTTCTAATGTTTTGTTTGCTTCTTTCTTTTCCCTTGCAAAGCTCCATATCCTGGAGCTTACACTGTTTTTCTATATCATGATTGGTTCATTGTTTATTTAGCTAGGCTTTTGTCTAAGCTATATTAAAATTGTCCTTAGAGACAGGGTGACACCCATAATGCATGTATCCTTATTACAGCTAGAGGCACAGCACAAAAGCACTACTAATTTATTACAACAGACAGTATAACCATTGAGCCCAGTTCAACCTTGACCAGAGGACCCAGGTGGCTTAGCCATGCAAAATATGGCTCATTTGTATCTACCTATTTTGTATTCACATCTGATGTATAGCTATTGAGATTATATGGCTATAAGGGAATAATAGTTATAGGTAGAAATGGATGAAGTGTCTTTAAATAGATTAGCTTTGATAGTCAAAGTTTTTTCCTTTAGGATCAGGCTTTTACAAGACGATTGTAGTAATTTAGCTGATACTGAAGAAAGCACAAAGGGGAACATGAGATGTGAAGGAGGGAATAGCTCTAAAGCAGTAAAATGAGGAAAGGTACAAATATTCTGACTGGGACAGTCATTTACATATTGTTTATCATCAGTGATAGCTGTAAGAGAAAGCCAGAAGGCAGAAATCTGAAAAAAAAACAGAGTTTTGTCTCTGATTTATTTGGACCAGAATTTCACTTCATCAGAGCAGTATGTGGAAGAAGAACCTTAAATCTTACTAGTATAGGGCTAGTTATTCACCCTATTAACATTTTCAAAGTCAGTTTCTGCTTTTCTTTATGCCACCTATATTCAAATATCTTCTTCTATCCAATCCAGGGAAAGAAAAAGAATGTTGTCATCAGGGGAATATGGCCTGGAACCAAGAGGTATTATCTCCAAGGAAAATGTAGTGAGTTTCTATGTAACAAGCATAGAAACTCATTGGTAGCAGAAGCAGGGAGAACCTGGAAGGGTGAGGAAGCTGGCTGATGCCAGATTACACATGAAACCAGTGCTCAGTTCTCAGCCACAACCTGTTGCTTTTTTTTTTTTTTTGGAAGTCCTTTCTCCTTGCTCTAGATGGCAACTTTAAATCCGTGATAACTAGGAGATAAGAGGGCTAGAATCTGCATGTATAATGAGTGCACCTGCAGATATTAATGTATGGAAAGAAAAAAAAAAAAGAAAAAAAGGCATTCCACCTTACTACAAAAAATATTTTAGTTTCCTATAAAAAGAAAAAAGGAAATATCCAAAAAGAATTAGATTTCCAGAGTTGGGAGTAGTAGCAGCTTTCATGTTAAAGAGCCCATGACACACGGAGAGAGTTAACCAAAGTTTTATGCACTAAGCGTGAAATAGGAAACTGAGTGCTCACAGTCACTGGTTAAGATCCTCTTATCTCACTGTGGAAAGAAACTGAACTTTATATGTTTGTATTTCTGGCAAGGCAGCCTTCTATGGTTATCAGAAAGACAGAGAAAAGTCTAGTTAGAGATTTTTTCTCCCCTTTGGCTTCTATGCAACAACTGTACCTGATTAATCCAAGTCAACAGAAAAATCAGCCAGTATTATAGATTAAATGAAAGGAAATTGTTGTTGTTTACCCTTCTACCTCCTCTCTTTTTATGGAGTTTGCTATTGCAGAAATATGGGATACTCTTGCATTTTCTTTTTTACTATGTGTCACAGATCTGTGCCACTGTGGTTGTTGCAAAGCTGGGCAAGGTTTTTGATAAAATAGAACTATATTAAATCAATCTACCTACAGGCTGCTTTTGTTTTTACAAAAGAGAAATTGACAGCACTTTTAAGAAGAGATCAAACTTCACCCTTCCTAAATGCTTTAACCACAGCCGACTCATTTAAAATTGGGGCAGGTTAAAGCAGCAAATGGTTCACAATTTCAAGATGGCCTTTGTCTTAGCCTTTTTGGAAAGCCCTGGTAAACCTGTTCTCTTCCCTGTGGCAAGGTCACAACAAGCTTGTTTCTCTTTCTTCCAGTAAGCTTGTTTCAAACTTATTTTTATCTTTGCTTTAAGCTTTTAATCCTCCTTTCCCTTCTCATCTTGAATAAGACCTAAGTCCTCAAATACAATGGAACCAAACTTTCAATGTTTGAATGCCCCTCTGCAATCCCTTACAAAAGGTTTGTCTTTACAATTAAAGTCAGACAAGTTAGAAAGCTGCAGAGCAGGCTTACCTTCAGATTTTGGTCTTTTAACAAGAGATTGAATGATACAAACTCTTTCAAATAATCCTTTGAATACAATTCCTAAAACAGCCAAGCAAATTGCAAACTTCAGGTAAATCCAAAAACCAAATAAGTTGGTATCTAGACAGCAGCAACCATTGCTAATTCAGGAAGCTCTTTGACCTTTTGGTTCCAAGTGCTACGGCTATGCAGTATCTTTTACAGCTGAAAGAGCACATATTAGAACAAAGAGCAGAAGGAAGGCTTTTAATATGATCTAATACACCTGGGATGCAGTGTCTAGATGCAAGAAATCTAACTAAGAGCAATAGAAGGTGAATGAAACAGCTAAATTAGTTTCAAATTTGTGTACAAAACGTTGTTAAAAACACTAAAAAAATAAAACAGAAAAAAGAAGACAGGCCACCAAGCAGACCAAGAAGACTGAAAGGTAACATCAAAGTGCAAAAATTCTGTCATCACTCTTCCAGTTTAGATATTTCTTCGTTCTATAAGTAATAGACCAGACACTTGTTCCAGCCTTGGAGAACAACATCAACAACACAAATAATGAGTCTGCCTATGATTAAGGAGTCTGCTGATAGAAGTTATAGACTAGACTTGATCTGTGCTACAATTTTAGTGAAAGACTATTTCTAACCACCCCCCTAAAAAAAAAAACCCAAAAAAACCCCAAAAAACCAAACTCATATTTCAGAAAGAGAACAGGCTATCTAATTTCTCTCTCTTGATTTTTAATTTGGAGCTAGATTATCATGCAAGGGTGAAAGTGACAAATGAGGCACATTTCTCCTGTTGTATAGGTCAGGACTGGTGATCCCACTGCCCAGTACTGCGTGACAGAAGGGAAGGCAATAAACTGAGGATTAGCATTTCCCCCTTGCACAGTGAGAGTTGAGAAGCATTTCCAGACCCACAGGGATATGAGATGATGAATACTAGGCTGACCAAAAGTTTTGGGATGGGTTCCTTCCCCACCTCTTTGTCATGCTCATGTAGTCTTCTACTTGTCTATCAGACTTGGAAATTTTCTGTAATCGTAGTTTCAATTAACAAGTAAAATTGCTTTGTGCTGCATCCAAGCAGAGCAGGCTGGCAATCTGTAGATATGCTGCTATAATCTCTGGAATGACCCAAGACTATACACTACTCAAAATTAAGAGAATTTCACATTTCTTGTCTGTGGAAAGGGACTGGAAAGGAACCAAGACTGAGGTAGAATTTTGTTCAATTTACCATAGACATTGACAGTCTCTTGAAGCTGAGGAACATCTAAGTATCAAAAAAACCCACATTTCTCATGTAGAAACCTGTCTTTGCTTTAAAAAAACCCGAAACCAAACCCCAAAAACACACAATACCCCCTAAATATATTTGCATAACAGAAACCTGTAGACTATGCTCCAAAAGAAGTAATTGTAGAAATGCAAGAATAATATAACATGGCTGAATTACTTCTATATACTATTGAACTTTCACACAAAATCAAGAATACACTTTTTCACATAGGGCTGATGTGGGCCTGCAGTTTACTTCTATGTTAGGATCCAAATATTAAGAGATGCTTCTGCCTGAATTGAGGTGCAAACGAAACCATAAGCCAAAGTCAATAGTGTGGATTTCATTTAACAGTAAATATGAGATAGAGAGATAGAAATGGGGGTGAGGGGAAGGGAAGAGAGAGAGAGAGAGAGAGATTAAGCAGAGACATCACCACCGTGTGGAATCCTACATGTCCTGCTAGTCCTTCTTCACCCCAGTCTGCACGATGTTCTGGAGGGATCTCTTTTATGTAGTTCAAGTCCCTGGTATCCCCAGGGTGTTCATGCTGTTCTCACAAGATATGGTGTGTGTGTCAGAGCTGCTTCCTTTCTCACCATTTGCCATGGTGGGAATTTTATCCTGATGGGTTACCAAGATCTGCCTCACCAGGCTTGGCATCTTCCTGTTGTTACTGTCTACACTTCTCCCACAGTCTGCACAGTGAAATCCTGTCCAGTATGCCAATTCAGAACCTTTCGCCTTCGTGTAGGCCAGAAATTAACACCTTCCTGTTTGCCGTCTGTGCTTAAGTTCCTGTTGTGGTAGTTTATCTTGTGAGAACTTCCTCCTCTGACAGTGTTTGAGACAATTCATGATGCTTCTCTTAATACTTACAATCTACTATTGGTACAACTACTGATAGATCTTCTGTTTATACAGATGTGAGAACTATTAAAATATGTTATTTTTATGTAAAAATGTGCTGGAAAAGTCTGCACATTTTGCATCATTTTAAGTTACATTTTGAAATTACTTCAGTAGTTTTATGCTTCATAGCATCCTGAATAATTTTATTAGTGGTTAGTAAGTTATCTCTTAAGTTAGCAAGTTAGTCTGTTGTCTCTTAGTGTTCTATTTCTGTAAGAAATGCAAGAGATCTAGAAATCTCAGCATGTGTTTGTTGAGGCCAGAAAGTTCTCCTTTCATGGACAGACAAGAGACATTGCTTGCTTGATGTTTATACTGACTGTAGAGCTTTGTGGATTACATTTATTTAATTAATTTCTTATTTGTTTGATTTCTGAGACACTTAAACTTCTGTAATTTCTGCTCTTCTACACCACAGAGGGTTTTTTTATTGTTACATCACCTTTTTTTTTGAGGATTTTTTGGCTTTAATTTGCTTTAAAGTTGGAAATTTCAGCTATAAAGAATTAATAAACAGATAGAGCCATTATTTTTTCAAACTCTTCTATATTGAGAAGACATAAAGGTTACCTTCATTCTGAAACATACTTACCCATTTATAGTTTAAAGAAAATGTAAGCATCATTTAAGAATTTCTCATTCTTGGATCATTTTGGTTTAATGGGTCAATATGATTTTAATGGCTTGCATTAGGTATATATGATGTTTCTTATGCCATCCTAGGACATATTTGAGAAATGTGAGTTGTAATGTTGTCCTAAGACGCCAGATTTTTCTTCTGTTTTTTATTTGGTTTGGTTTGGTTTGGTTT
>VYXC01003162.1:0-32893 GCA_013397175.1 Platysteira castanea | reverse complement strand
GTTGTTTTTGGTGTTGTTTTTTTTTTTTTTTTTTTTTTTTTTTTTTTTTTTTTTTTTGGTAACTTTATATATAAATTCACAGATCTCTTGTAAAATCTATTAGCTGTGGACCACCTCCTGAGCTCCTGAAGTCTGTAAATCTTACACCCTGCAAAAGCCCAGGGAAGACTCACTAATTATATCTTCTGTGTAGAAGATGATTAAAAAGAAACAGGAATCATTGTCCTGTTGCTGTAAATGCTGACTGGGAGAGTTCCAGAGGTTCAGAGAGAGTAGGAAAAGAAATGTATTCCTGCATGGAGAGTTGTCCACAGTGCTGAGACTAGAGCTGTGATGAGACAACTCTTTTTCTGCAGTTTCACTTTGGCATTCTGAATGGGGCAAGCAGTCACAGATGCAATTCATGTGACTAAAGTTTTATTCCACACCTTACAGATTTTTGTGATCTTACCTAATATCTGCCAATTGCATTAAATCCCCATCTTGTCAATTGTCACAGTTTGTGGAGACAAGAAAGATTAAGTCATGCCATTATTACTGAGTCTGAGCAAGTGTTAGAGGTTAGTGGCACATGTGACATTATAGTGATGGAAATTAACATTTTAATCAGTGGTGTTCAGTGTTTGTGAAACTTTCTGAAATATGGCCAGAAGGCATATTAAACTGTCCTTATTTTGATGCTAATTGTTTTCTTTAATTATATTTCTTCCCACCAGTGAGGTCACAGTACTCCTTTCTGTATCTTCCAATATCAAGGTCAGCAGATTCCCACATCTATTACTATTGTAGCAATTGAGTAAAGATTCCTGTTGACTATGACAGTTCTATAAGGCAAGACTAGCTGTTAGTTTGCTACCTACTAAGGTGCTCTCCACTAGAATGTCTTCCTCTCAGTTCCTTGTAAATTTTTCAAAATCCTAGCAGTTTTATTGAGAAAAATCACAAAAATTAATGGGGTGCAGAATAAAGCTAAAGCCCCACCAAGATTCATCTGTGACTGTTTGTCACAGAAGTAGGACTTGCTATCTCAGGTTGGCATCTTTGTTGTCTCCATTTCAGGAACATTTCTCCTTATCTGTTTACTCTTAACAAATGAAGGTAAATAGCTGATGTCATTTGTGAACTGACTAAATCAGCATCCTTAATAATGTGGAGATAGAGGAAATCATCTCAGTGACCATTACATGATAGAATGTTCTATTCAGCAGGACCAGCATGTTAGCACTTTGTTTGCAAGTCCTTGTTGTTTGTGTTTGATTTGGTTATTTTTTTATTACTTGGGAAACAGAACATAAACCACTTTTATTAGTACTGTTGATTTCTTTTGTGTATATATGCAAAGATTCAGTCTTTAATTACATATCACATTTTTATTTTCCAACAGACTTCTGGTAGGAATTGTAAGATGCTCTTGAGAGCAATAAAATTTGTGTAGAAAGGTCATGTACTGGGCATTCTGGGGATCATGAAGTGAATGAGGGAAGGGATTGGAAAAAGACAAGGGAGATCCTTATATCTTAAACAGTTGAGTGCTGACGTGGGGAAGTGGGCCTTGTGTCTGTCTCTGCCACAGCATTCCTGTATGTTGCTAGGGAAACTGCCTAAGCTACACTACTAACAACACTGTATGTTCTTTATATGTCTTATATGCATATTCTTAAGACACTGATTTGCACATGTGATGAGTACTTAAAGTTGCAACTGAAGTTACAGGAGCCATGCAAAAAAATATTAAATTATCTAAAATGCCCCAAATTCTTTCAAAACTCAAGTGTCCAGTTTTTTTCACCTGGGGACTCAAAATCAGTAGACTTTTCTAATGTTAATTTTTTTCATCCTTAACTCTTAATCTGTAAAATGGAATAGTGGAATTTCCTCACATAAATGATTTTCATGGAAAGCAAGCAGTTCTTCAGATATCTTGAGAGTGTATGCCCTCAGAAAGTACACGAGGAAATTAATACACCTGGCTTTACAGAAGAATTTGAAAAGCATCATTTTATTAAAATTATTAAAAACAATGTGAAAAAGTAAATGAGGTAGACTTCCTGCAAAAGTTAAATAATTTGATTGTGTAATTGAACCCCACATTGCCACACATATACCTCAATGAGTGAATTAATTTTGCACAATGAACCATAAGTCTTTCCCCTTCTGATTTATCAGTTTTGAATTTTGCTTTCCAGTAATAACTTATGTGTGAGCAAATGTGTGTGTAATATAGCATGGGCTGATCCTAATACAGATGCTCTTTTACTTGAGGTTGTCATACTATATACCCACTCCTGAAAGAGCATTAATAATTACAAATTAACCCTATTTACTGAGCCTCAATACTTTCATAGTCTGTATCACAACAAGAATATGTTTTAATTATATGATGTAATAGTTTGCCTCTGCAGAAGTAATAACTCTTGTTTGGTGCTCTAGAGCCTGTAGCCCACATTTTGACATTGATATTTTTCCTAATGGAAAGTTACTTCTGTGGCTGTCTATGGATTTGCAGAGCTCATAGGATTTTTCTCCAGTCTTGAATATAGTACTAGATTTCTCTTGCAGAAATACAGTGTTATTCAGTGTATTCACCCCAGGGGATGGGAAGGATTTTAATGCATCTGCTGATAACACTATGTATTGAAAAATACCTTTTTCACATACATGCTGGCAGATATTAATTTACATTTGGTGTCATGATAAAGTTAGCTTTGTGGATCTGGAAGAAGGTATCCTGACAGAGATTTTTTGAATCTCTTGTTCCACATGAATGCAGCCGGAGTGGGGGAGTGTTTGCATAATTCTGCTCCTCTGATACTGAGGCTTCTGATTCCCTCATGGTTTTCAGCAGAAGCCACTGCTTTCTGAAGAGCCACTGCTGCTTGAAAACAAAGCTTTGTTTGCTTCCAGACATTTGTTGCCATGGGCTTTTACCCAAAGCAAGTTAGTACCACTATCCCAGCTCCAGTGATGGGAAGTTAGACTTCCCAGAGTGTCAAGACCAGCGGCGGTTTCCTTTGCAGCACTACTACTATCATTAAGGGAGCTAGAAATCCTCAAACGGCTTCTGTATACCATCAATTACATCATATGATTGCTTGCAAATCAAAAGCATATGAGAGACACAGTTGTATTATCTGACCTCTTTCCGAAGTAGAGAGAACAAACAAAACCAAAGGGAAAGCAGTGCATATGAATCCTTGTGAAATGAGAAAGCAAACTCAATTTTTAATTTCAACAATATTTTTAAGGAGAAAGGGACATTTTGCCTTCAGAGCAAATCCTGTAACCTTCATTTAACCAGTAAAAAATGACTGAGGTGGGCAAGATTATGAAGGTGAAGTTCTGACAGATATTCTTCCATCCCTGCTAGGACAAAGGTTATGCTCTTGTCTTTTGTATTGCCTGCCATTTTCTTCCAGACAGCTGAACCATTCCTTCTGAAAGGTCTCTTTGGTCTGGGACCCCTAAAAGCTTATGTAATGTCTTCAGCAGGTTTGTGTTTCTTGTCTCTCTCTCTCTTTATTTTTTTTTCCCCTTTTCATTTTTTCCACTGAAACCCGTTTTGAGCTTCTTTGAGGGCTTGAGGTGCGTAAGCTTATAAGATTGTGGCAGCAGCAACAGCCTTGAAGAGGATACAATAACCACTGTACATCTGCTACGATGTTCTTAAGTATTTGCGGCATGCTGGCTTAAGCCTGTCAGTTTCTGTAAGGGCTACCTGCTACAATGCACCTAATTAGCTTACTGGCTATTTGGAGACAGCTCTACTGGTTTTTCTATCATCCAGTCTTTATTAAGTGAGCTGTTGCTGAGACGAATAGGTTCTTTATAATGATGAGGTCCTTTTTACGCTTATTAGTCCTTAAAGCAAGCCTCTTCTTATAGAACAAAGTTCTCCCTCTCTCTCCCCCCTTCCTTCCCCTCTCTCTCGTTTTTTTTTCTTAAGACTTACAGTAGAAGAAGTAAAGCAGCTTTTTTTCTGCTGAAGTATTTTATTAAAAGTTTTAGTGGCTGCACTAAGAGCAAGGTGCCTGTGCCTTTAATCATTTTCATCTTTAAAACAGAACCTTATATTTTCACATCTTCAGCTGTCCCAGAGGGCAGCTAGGCCATCTTTAACAACATTAATTTCTCTTTATGACAGGACTAGTGCTGCCCCAGGTCTTCAGAACTGCCTAAAATGTCTGGAAAAGTAGATAATGAAGAGGATATTAGAATTGTAAACAAGAACAATTTGGTAATAAAAACCATATATTTTCTCCTTAGGACTTTGGGCTTAATATTGCAGCAGCAAAAGTGTCACAAGTCGTAATTTGTTGATGGCTACTGTACATTAGTTACTGTAGGAGCATGTGCATAAAGGGCAAGAACTATTGGCTTTGCATTAAAGAACATCTAAGATGGGTAATACTAATTTGCTTGTTTTGATTAATCTCTTTTGTTTGCTTTTATTGCAGTATAATACTACCAAAAAAATCTCACACATTCTGCTTTGTAAATTCTGTGACTGTTTAGGAAATCTTGCTTTCTGTATCTGGAAATGCTGGACGAGCACCTCAGCCATGCTGTCGGCATGAACTGGAGCAGCCCCCAGCCCTGGGAATTAGCCTCACCTCCATGAGACATGGATTCCTGAATAGAGAACCGATTGAAAGAATGAAATGCTGGTATCTTTTCTAGTATGATTATGGAGTTTACCAGCTGTGCATCCCTGCCTCTGTCTACCCATACATCCTCTATTGCTGACAGGGTTTATGAGTGTAATATGATGGAGTAAGAAACAGTAGATTTTTCCCAAGAAGCCGAGCACAGCTCTTTGTCTGCAGAGAATGTAGGAGGGTAGTGTAAAATGGTAAGCATTGTAGTCTGCAGATGTCATAAACAGGGCTATCTTTTCATCTTGAGGTGCACAGCCACTGAGAAAGTTCATGCTATACTTAACCTTTGGCCTTCTGCTGATCTTTTGTTGCTCTGCATTAGTGTGCTGAAATCTGAAAACACAATCCTTACAATACCTGCCACCTTTCTTTCAGGAGTGCAGTTTCCCTTCATAATTTGCATCTGCTGCTTTTAGCAGACTGAACTTAGTCCAGCTTCTTCTGCTCAGTCACCAGATTTTAGATTTCCTGGATAAAACCAACCAACCAACCAACCAAACAAAAAAGGACGAACAAGAACAAATCCAAAAACCTCAGACAGTATTGATGTATTTCATATTATTTGACAGCAACATTGTGTGTTTCCTATTAAAAAGTTATAGGCTCAATCAGTCGTCTTGCTTACTCAGAAAATGCAGTATTTCAGCACTAAATGTTTTAAGCTAATTGGTCCAATACTGAGGTATCACATTATGCACTTTGGTGAGGAAAATAAATTGGCTGCATTTTCTAGGGTTCTTTTCTGAGTCTATGCACCCCCTGCTTCCTCTAGCCCCCCACCCCCGCTCCAGTCAGGACAACAGCTTTTCTGTCATTAATTCTACATCAAATTATTTCCTTGGTGAATCAGTTCCAAGGCTAATGAGCTGCCTGCGCTTGCAGTTTGCCTCATTGTTTTTAGTGGAGTTTCAGACGAGGGCATATCACTTTAACGCTCGTCAGTGATAGCGGGATCATTCCCCAGACAGGGCTCACTCAGCCTTGATACAAACTGAAAGGCTAAAATGAGCACTCTTCTATTATTTAGGTACCTGTCCAGAGGTTGGAAGAAATCCTACTTCTGCGGATTTAGCTAAAGAAAGCAGAGATAACCACCTTGCCTTCTGTGTCTAATAAGATGTGAAAGGGGAGAAATAATGAGTATTACACTGTATTCTCATGTAAAAGGCTGAGAAACAATGCTCTCTGAACACTGGCAGCAATTCCAGTCATTTTCAAATGAAAAGGACTATTTGTTTCCAAATTACACCAGCCACTGGAATGCATACATATATGGCTCCAAAATCCTCATTTTGTGAAGTAAAATTACCTTTCAGTAATTTAGTCACTGCAGGCTTTCCCTGCTGCCTGGCCAGGAGCGATCAGATAGCTTGCAGCTGCAGCCTGAAACGGGACCATTTTTTTCCAGGACAGGCAGTTAGTTAGTAGAGCCATCAGTGTGGCATCTGTCATCCCGCTAGGCCCAAATTGTTTTCTATGATGGATGTCACAGTCTGTATGATCAAAATAGGAGCCCTGCTGCTTTTAATTGCAAAATCGGAGTACTTGCACATTTGTTATTATGCTGAGGTTATTACCTCACACAAAATGAATTAACAGGTGAAAATAATTGATGAGAGGAGTCTTGGGATTTTTAGCCTCTTCAAAGAGACTTTGTAATTATGGCATAATGAATGTTCTGAGACATATCTGTGGGGGGCAGCATGAGACCACCAAAGATCTCTTTAGATTGATGATAAATTCAGTGAAATCTACTGTAATACTGCTTAAATTTACTTAGCAATTAGTTTAATAGGCCTACATGATTCATGATAACGTAGCGAGAATTTTTAAATAAGTTTGTTCCATCCATTTATAAATTAAGCCGCTTACCTCAGCTTTCTTCCCAAGGTGATGGAATATGTTAACTAATCAGACTTTCTGAAACAAAGATGATGTTGGGCAGGGATTTTGGTTACTGGGATACATTTCTATTTAAATACTTCGCTACTTTCATCTTACGCATGGTGAATCTCTCCTCCCCCCCGCGCCCATGCCACCACCACCCTTCCACCGCCTTTCCTCAAATTTTGTCCAAAGACAGTATTGATGGTCCTTTAGCACAAAGAGACTGTGCAGTTGTCTTGTGAAGTAAATCGTTCAAGCATTTTGTAATCTGGAGTAATTGTTCCTGGCTTTCTGACCACTATTCCATTCAGACTTGGTCAGGTTTCAAATTCATCCAGCTCCTGAGTACAACCAGACTGATGCACTCCAGTCCATCTCTCCTCTCGCTCTGACACTCTTTAGTTTCACAAGGTGTCTGGAGCACAGTGAGCTTTCTCACCAGGCTGTCCTGCTGATGCTGAGGGGGAAATGCTCTTTTATTTTATTTTTGAATTCTTGCATTAAACAGGCAGGGATGGCTCACCGAGGAGCAGGTTTGCATGTGATGTCCATTCAATTAAGCACATAAGCAGATTTTAAATACCAGATTTTAAAAGTGCCAAAAAGTAAAAATTTTCTGATTAATTCAGTAACTAGTAAATAATTCACTGTATAAAATTCACAGGGGAAAGCCTCCACATGGTGTATGAGCAAAGTTCATCCTCTTTCTGTTGCACATTACGTTATTGACATACCAGATACATTCAAACACCTCAAGGTTACTTATTAATTTGCAAGGGTTTAAATCTAATTTAATTCCAGCTACTACTGACATCCTGAAGATTCTACAGTAGTGTTTGTAACAGATATGCCTTCAGTTCAGACTGTGGGCTAAGGGAAATGTGCAACAGAGGAAGAGAGAAGTTGCTACTAATTAAAAAATAACAGAAAGGAACCTGTCTTGGGAACTTAGCTGATAGGTCACATGGGGCTTTTCACTAATTTACTATACTTCCATAAGGTCTTTCCACACCCACAATACATTATTTTTTTTTATCATTCCAGGTATAAGGCACACAAAGAATAGGTAAGATTACATACAGACAGATATGCACAGGATTCACTTTCCTCACAAGACAATGACACTTTGTTTTTGGAGAATCCCATTTATTCTTGGGAGAATTTCTAACTGAAGCTTTGAACAGTTCTCTAAATAAAACATACATCACCCTAGTGAGCTAAAATGACATGTATCACTGGGACATGCAGTTGATGTTCAGTTAATTCCTTTTAAATTCCGATTCCCTTCCCTCATGCACACATCATTAAAAAAAAAAAAGAGAAATCTTTGTGGTTTCTTCTTTATTTTATTGTAGTTACATTTTACATCTGTAGTTTTGTCTCTCTTTCTACATTATGCATTCTTTTCAGATTTACTGTCAATGTTTGGTATTTAAAAGTATATAGTATCAAAGGGTCTCAGAAAAAGAAAGAGAAAATGCCTAGCAAGAAAATACAATAAATGCAAGACAAGTAGTAGATTGCCCCACATGTGAAGCGGACTGTGGTAACTCATATCAGGCTTCCTGTCACTTGCTGAGACATTTTTCATAAACCCTCACATGCTTGCATTTATCTTCAGTACAAACCCCAAGATGAATTCTCCAAAGACATTAACAATAGATAAATGCTTATTAAACAAAACAGTCTATTCAAGAGTAAGTATAGTGTCTGGATTAGACACAGCAAGATGTTTATAAAATCAAATATACATTAGGTCTTTTGGCTTGATGCTTTTGGCTGTTCTATGAAATTTTTTTCAGCATTTGGTTATAATCTTAATAAATATGAAATAAAAGGCAACCAGAAGCTCTAGTTTAAGTGATATCACCTCTGATGCCTTTTTGATTCATAATATATAGATGAATTCTCTGGATAACTTATAATATAGTAGCAGTAAAATTAAAGAGAAATAGGGCCAAGGGAAGATGTCGCTGGATATATTTCATGTCAGTGGACACTGCAATATTGTTATGGAAGTCTTTTTGCTAAAAGCATTTCAGAATCCAACTCAACTTCACTTAAAAAACAGTAGAATTCACAATTTTTGTCCTTGACAAATTCTGGAAAAAAAATGTCCAACAAAAAAGAACAGCAAGGAACCACCAAAAAAAAAAAAAAACCAACAAAAAAAACCCCACACAACCAAAAACCAAAAAAGACACCACAAAGATCTTGAAAGACAAAATAAATCAAAACCAGAAAAAACCCCAAACCCAGCAGAATTGTACAGGCTTTATGATAGCTTTAAGACAAATGATACACGAAAATGTGGTGCATAATTGACTGCAAAGGCAAATACCCTTCTCTTTCTTTTGAATGCACTCTGCAAGTGCAAATATTTACATGGTGCCCAGTTACTACAAATAGTTCCATGTAGAGTGTAGTTTTCCTAAATCTGGTTTTATAGCTACACATTTGATGTGTTGTTTAACTGTCATGGAATGCAAGATGGACAGAATAAAAATAACTGCATTATTCATGCATCACTATAAAATTTTGGGGAAGCTACGCTTTGTGAATTACATCAGCAGTCAAATGCAAACCCTACAATTGCTATCTACAATTGCAAGCTTCATATGTAATGAGGTTGCAAATTAATCTCATGGATGATGTAAGAATGTTAGCATTACATGTAACCTTGCTCCTGATAGCCCTTTCATTCAGTAATTAAACTGAATTTGACTTTGGGTCTGTTTTCTTTAGATGGCCCCTGTTCCTGAGTAATACCCCATAGGAGCCCCACACTACTGATGTATTGCATTAATATATCATCAGAAGCAGTTGTCATTCCAATGATATATTAGTGTAATACACGAGAATGAGGCTCACTGATGATGTATTTAGTCCTTACAATATGGCATTGTCCAGGGAAGCAAGGGTCCAATAAGAGATTCATTACAATTACAGTATGAAGTCAGCTAATGCACTGCAGGATGGGAAATACATTTCTGGTACCAGGTAGGTAATTTTGATGCTAAATTCGATGTCTTGTCATTGTTTCTACTGCTTCAGACTATAAAATTTGTGACAACAGTTGCAAATAATTCCAAAAAATGAACAAGCATTCTCTTATCTCTACTTACTTCCCTCTTTTTTTTGCTAAGCTACTCTTTGTGAACTATATGTAAACTGTAGGCTATTGTTTCTTTTCTCTTCCTCTTGGCGTATTTCTGTTCTCAAAATGTAAGCATCTTAGACCTGGGACCTACATTTCATGAATGATTGAAAAGCATTTCTCACTTCCTGGAATCTGCCATAAGCAAATATTTATTAACAATACTGTCAAGATCTGCATCCTGTTTTGGGTGCTTCTTGATAGCTTTTCATCAGAGCTTTCATAGCTGCTGAAGCTGTCCTTCCCCTGTGAAAAATACAGTTTCTGGTACCACTGTGAGTCAGCGATACTGATGAAGTAATAAGTCATATTTCTCACTTTTTACCTTAGTGAAGGCTGCAGGTGGATGCACATTTCCTCCTCTATAAGTGGTCTTTGTTGCCACAGCTACCAAATAAGGAAGATTTTAAGAGAACCATTTTGTTTAAGGTCTACAAGTACATTTTCTGCTAATAGACCTTGTAAACATGCTCTAAATGTAGACAAATTAGAGACTTGCATTCTGCACATTCTATCTAGCCTCTGCTGCTTTTTTCTGAGAGGACAAGAAATAGGAAGAGGAAAAAATAGAGACTTTCAAATGTTTATAATATAGGGATGAAAGAAAGAGAGTTATTTTATTCATTGGGAAAGCAGTTACTGCTCAATCTCCTACAGTCTTTGATTGCATCGTAAATAAAACAGTAGTGTGAGTCATCCTGAGCATACGATGTATTGAGGTGCTGGTTGGAAGGACAGTTAGGAAGTTAAAATTATGGTGGAATGCCCTTAGGTTGGTGATGGCTGGACACAGAATGAAGTGATATGCTCATTTATTGAAGAGGAAAGGAAGGAAAAATACAGTGGTTTTATAGCATCTCCTGGCCAAAGCATGCTGCCGAAATCACTCATGTTTTGAAGAGTCTTCTTGTCTTTCTTGTCCTAAGATGATTAGCTTGAGCAGAACAAAGTGGGAAAAAAAAGAGGAAAAGAGTTGAAATATAAGATAGCCTGGTGTCATGGGTTGGCATGACGTCTGATGAACTTCAGTTGTCTGCAGCCTTGGAAACTTGATTCTACTTCTGCAAAAGGGAAAGTCAAGAGAAGATGTATGTGGTAGGTAATGGAAATGATACGTGACAATGGAGTGAAGAGGGGTGCAAGTATCATCAGTGGGTCTGAAATTATTAATGTATGTGAGGATACATTCTCTGACATCATTTAGACACGTGTGTGGAATTTTAAACTAGTTAACAGGATTGCTAGAGTAATTGGTAGAGTAATGCTAACTATAGCTTCAATCTAGACTACCAAACTGTGTCCCCTCTGTCCCAGTCCCCACACCACTTACTGTTTCCACTGAGATTGTTAAAGAGTAAAGCAATGAAACTAGACCTCTTGCGGCTTCATTGTGATGACTGCTCAGCTGACTACCAGATTGTGCAGGTGACACCCATCCAGCTGCTTGTGCTGTCTTTCCTGGAATGGAGTTCACGATTTCCTCCAAATCAGTTTCTCTTGGCATTATATCTGCACTTGGATTTGCCATCCATCAGGCATGTAGAAGTCCCCTGGCTACCCTGCAAGTCTAACAACTCACAAACAAAGATTTCAAAACCTTTGAAAAGCTTAAAAGCCAGGAAGTCTGTGGCCTTGCCAAGTGTGGAAACTGGAAGAGGAGCCTTTGGCCTCTTAGGTCTCTCTTTACCTGCTCTCATGCTATTGGCTGGCATAGCTGAAGACTTTTTGCTGAAACTGTTTGAGATGAGTGATCTCATCGCTCTCACTCCCCGGAGCTGACAAGGGGAGGTAGGTTATTTCTGCTGTCACCTCCATGGGTCTAGTGAGCTGGTGGAAATCAGCTAATCTTAACCAGGTATTCTCAACACCTGGTAGTCTAAGTGTGACAGCCCCAGATCAGACCTTATTTGCCCAGGTGCAGCCAGCACAGACTCTGTGCAGCACTGTGTCTGCCTGCCAGGCATGCTGACTGCAACCCCTCATGCACTTCCACATGCAAGAGTAAGGTTTGAGTATCTGGTATGTTATGTCATAATATGCATCTCTGGAATTCCTCCAGCTCATCTGACTGGGGAAACTGAGGCATGGAGCTACAAAGTGAATTGCTCTCTTCTTCTACCTGTTGTACCTCAGAAATATATGTGTTAAATTTTATTTAACACTTTATTTGATCTTATGCAACTTATCACAAGTATCCCCTTCTATTTCTCACTCTGGATCTGTTTAAGATCCACCCTTTCTAGATTATTCACATGAATAACTTCCTGAGAATGCTTTAGCATTAACTCCTTTTATTTATAAGGACCTATTCAACAACCTAATAGAAAGAATGCATTAGATCTGTTTTAATTTGTCTAAGAGCTTCTTTTTAAAAAACTCTGAGGCTCCTTGTATCTCCTACATTTATTAAGATTGATCATGATTGCATATAAATGTCCAATTTAGCAAGACATTATACACAATGTCCTTGAGTTTTCCAAAATATTATCGTCATTTCAAGCAACATTTTTCCTAGACTTGCCATCAAGTAGTCTAATTCTTATCTACATATGCTATCTACAGAAACATAAAGTATAATACTCAATTTCCCTGTATTTTGGCTGAATAAAGCTATTATCTAGATGCATGTGTGCCTAGAACAAGCTAGTAAAAAAAATGAAAAGGAGAAAAGGAAAAACATATTTCAATGTCATCATAAAACAGCAGAGCAAAGGCAAATCATAATTAGTATTTAATGCTCCAGTGTTAGTGGACCAATTAGACTTTGAGTATTATATTAAATGTGTCTTTCAAACAAGAAGAAAATGTGCTTTTTTCATGCATAGTTATTACATAAACTTTTTGCTTTTTCCTGTAATGTGTTTTCATATAAACACACTTAATTGTCTAGAGAATTAAATAGTCTTTATATGACAAGTGTAGTGTTCCAATTAAATACAATGTTGATTATACATTTCTCTATTATTACAGTGTTTATGATAAATTAATCAACAGTATCTACACTACCTAAAGTAAAGTTTCCTAATAGGGTTTCTTGTGTCTTTGTTTGCCAGTTACTTTGCACAAGTAGAGCCCAAGGCTGACCAAATCTATATGGTTCTTTTGTCTACAAAGAATAAGAAAAGAAGAAAAGGTTAAACAAGCACTAGGGGGTGGGGAAGAGAGTAAGAAGGTACAATGTCACCTCCATGCTGTGACAGCCATGAATCAATTATTCACGTAGCAATTGGTAATATTTCTGAAATGCTGCAGACTGGCAAGAAAATGTAAAAAGCATTTTCCTGGAGACTTCATGACTTTTCCAAGTAAAAACCATAAACAAAATCTGAAGGGGGCAAAATATATGTGTGTGTTGGGGGGAATATGCTGAAGAGATCAACAATAGTAGAGGGATACATTATTCTGAAAAATACATTCAGAAATCTGGCGATGGAAAAAGAAAGAGTATACAGGATGAAAAGGTGAAAGTGCTGGGCTCAGCTAGTTACAGTGAGATTAATGTCATTTTAAAAAAAAACCCACAACACATTACAATATCTAACAATACCAACATGTATTGATTTCAAATTTATTTCCTGTACCAACACTGGTAGCATAACATATTGGGAAAAAGAAGAGAGAGAGAGAGAGAGATCTCTGCAGAAATACTTAACATCATGGTAAATGGAAGAAGAGGGACTGTCACAAAAGGAAAATGAATTCTGACCATCACTCAAGTCTTGGGCTCTGTGTATTAGCCCTTGCTGTAGATACGATTTCAGAGCATCTGACAAAAAATCATATTTGCTTCAAAAAACAAAAACATGAGATCTAGTATGCCCTGATAACAATGTATGGAATGTACTTTAGAGCAAAATTTATTCAATCCTGACCTTAAAATAGTATATCTATTTCCGGTGGTAAGTTTCCTTTAGGTTCAGAGAAGTGTAAAGGTTCCAAGCAAGGCACATTTTCTCTAAGCCAATGCAAAATCACAGTTCAACCTTACTATATTTTAATCAATTAGAAAATAACAAACTAAAGGCTGGGGTGAATCAGAGGAAAAAAGTGCCATATGGTATGTTTTTCTCCACTTCATTTTGCAGACAAGTGACTCTAAGATGAAAGCACAAATCACAGAAATGCAGGCGAAATTTCAGCCAGAGCAGTCTGTGTCTATACTAAAATAAGAAGGGGTCCAATCTTTCTTTCACGGGATTATAAATGGTTTGTATGGGCTGTAATGAGAGATCCTTCAAGGGAAGAGTGGGGCCCCAAACTTTTTATTTTTAACTACTTAACCATCTGACTTTTTACTCTCTAATTTTCCGTGCTCCTTCAGATCTTTGTGTGACTCCCCAGTTTGTCATGCATTCCAAGCCACAGGATGTGTCAGCTTAGTGATATTCATTAGCTGGCCTGTGCACCTCCCAGCTCCTAGAGCCTCCCTCTTCTCAGCTCTGATTTACCTCTTTCTCATAGATGAGGTGTCGCCTTTTCTCAACAGCTTTTTTTCTCCCTCTCTTTTCTAGTTGTCCAATCTCTTCCCTGAGAGTGATTGCTTCTTTTACATTTGCACACTTGGACTTATTTCCTTTTACCCTTTAGTCCCCATTAAAAGTCTTCACCTTCACAGACACAAACCCCAAATTGCACATTGTGGTACAAATGAAATCCCCAAATTATCAAGTGCAAAATTAGCATTAAGAAATCATAAGACAACAAACAATAGAGCTTTTTATGTGGTTTCTGTAATTGCATGAAACTAGTTACTTTGGCAATTATTGTTTGTGTCTCATTAGCATGCAAAATGGGTTTTTAGACTAACCCGCACACAAAAGAAACCATTTGTGATGAGAACTGTGCTTTGTTTAATGTTAGACACCATTGTATTTGCTTTCCTAATATAACAGTCCTAATTAGTACCTAGCACTCATCCTGAGTTTTTCAGCTTGAAAACGACGAAGGTGACAATTGAGTCACAATTCCATGACACTCTTTGTCAGTACCTGTCAAAATATAGCTAAGTCTTTAGGAGTTGTGATCTAAATACTAAAAAAAGTTAGTAGTCCAGAAAGAATCTCACCTTAGCCAATTAAAAAAAAAAAAAAAAAAATCAACAAAATTGCAGATTAGCCTTTGGTTAAGAGCATAACATTATTAATACTTCATGGTTAAATATTGTCTTGGCAAGACCATCCTCTGTCCTACTACTGACTTTGCATTGTTTTTGTTATCTCACCTTTATCTGTTCACCTGCTTCTTTGATTTCTAGTGATTCATTAGAAGAGCATGGGTGGATTAGTGACAAAAGCTAAAATCCATTCATCAGTATACGCAAACTTCTCTAATGTGATTGCTCACTTGTCTTTAAAGAATTCTTTTCTTCTTTAGAAAATGCCTCACTCCAGAGCTGGAATAATCATCACTCCCTTTCACTTATATTTTCTGACTTTACCTTAAATTCTTCACAGAGCATCTAGATATTGTGGTAGAGGAAACATGAAAACTCCTGCTGAGGGGTTGTCTCTGACTTCATGTTTGTGTATGAATAAGTCAAGAAAGAGCCAGTCCAGTGATACTTTGTCAGTACTGCCTTGTGATTATCACAGTATGAAGTGATAACATTGTGTTTTCTTTACAGTAATAGATATTTATAAAGAACTTGACTGTTCACAGGCTTGACCAGTGATTTGGCTCATAAACATCAGACTTCCATATTTTCTAGTTAGCCTAGGCCCACTGAGAAGCTGAGAATCAAAAGCAAAATTGCCCACTTGGTCCCTGTAATTCAAAACTTGCCTCTCAACTGGCCTCTCTCTAGCTTATTAACTTCCAAGGCAGGACATTTCTGATGTGTTTTATTCTATCCTGGTTTCAAAGGATTGAATGCAAAGAGCTCTGAACTCCCTTTCTTTGCTGGCATCAAGCCTTGGTGATGCTGCACTGAAATCAGTTGGTTTATTTGTTGGCTTCAGTCAACAAAACCCAGAGACATCAGTGTTTCTGTGCCTCAGACTGCATTCTGAACATGGAGAGACAGCTTCTCTGGCGGGACTCACACAGCAATGGCCCTGACTTCAGAGGGGGTGTAGCCAGCAGACACACAAAGTCTATTAATTCAGCTTATCCTCATCTCTTACTGTGGACCTTTAATTGCAAACCACAGTTGTTCATGCCATCAAGATTTTGCAAGTGGAAGCTATATTTTTGCAAAAAAAATAAGTCAGCTGAAGAGAAAGCAGATGGATCAGGGGTGGAGATGGATGGAAAGGAGGATTTGAGGAGTGGTCACAAGTTCTGTAGTTTTGTCACTTTTCCAGGATCATCCTATCCTTTCTCATGATGCTGCAACATGTGCCAGATACAGTGCATGTATCTCAAGGTTTGCAGCTATGTGTATCCTGGTTAGCTGAGTGAATGTACACACAAAACCTGAGATATTGGAAGTCAGTTCTCATTCTCTACCTCTAAAATAATACTGCCATATAGTAAGAAATAGCATGTTCAGTTCTCTACATCTATTGTTAATTTGTTTCTTACATGGACAAAACAGGTATCTGCATGACAAATTTATCAAACAAACAAAATTTTAGCAGCAAGTAATAGCCATCTAGGAATTGAGGAGAAACTGAGAAAATTAAAAAGAGGTTGAAAATTAACTGTGCCTGTGAAAGCACAATAAAGAAGGCTTTCACACCTGCTAGGTTCAGCAGAAAGGAGGGAAAAGAGAGAGTTTATTTACATTTGACATGTTTTATAAAATTCTCAACTTCACAAGGGATTGGAGAACGTCACTTCCTCTTCAATCCCACTGGAGAAAAAAAGATGCTCATCAAACTTTCTCTTATCACAAAAGGAATGAAAAAGAGAAAATACGGTTAAATAAACATCGGCTATTGTTTAGACAAAACTGTGTGAAATTTTCTTACTCTAAGGTTAAAACAGAAGGCTTAGCAAAAAACAGGACAACAGTTAACTAAGCCCCTGGCTTCCAAACCAGACTTTATTTTTATTGGTCATGGTCAGGTTACGAAGTCTTCAAAGTTATTTAGGTTACTACTCACCGCTGTTCCAAAGTTTCCACTAGCTGCCTTGAAATCCAGTTTAAGAAAAAGCCCAGGACACTCCAAACCCAAATATTTAATTTGAGAACATTCTTTCCAACTAAAGCCCAGTTGTGCACATAGCTGTGCATAACTGCAGCCTCCAAAAACCCATGAGGGCATAGGCATAAGGCTCACAGTTAAGGAACTGGAAACAGGCCCCAAAAGTCTCATATTGTGGTAGATGGAGGGATTTCATTGCAAATAAATGTCTCAGTCATACATTCTGAGAGGACACTTTTCAATGTCTTCTGAAAGGTTGCTCTACTTTAAGCAATTCAGAAGACTATAAGATATAGTTGAATAGTTTATCCATATAATAATCCATAAAATAATTCGTTCATAAATTCATAGTCTTAGTAAAATTATGAAATGAATGAGTTTAGGTAAGTTTACATAATACAGTCAAGCATAAATAAGGCCAGGAGCATGGTTCTACCTCCACTTGGTGCTTTGCAGTGACTAGGTTAAGCCCCAAGAGTGTAGAAGCTACATTAGTGTTGCGGTGTGACTTGCACCAGGTACAGATACTCAACCAATTAGCTTGGACCCTGGAGTCTGTTGCCTGTCACGCTTTACCCCCAGAAAAACAACTAAGTACTACACAACCACTTGTTCACCTACCCCTCAGTCCCCTTTACTCCAAGTGGGATGGGAAGGAGACTTGGACAAAAAGGTAAAACCCATAGGTTTAGATCACAGCAGTTTAATAACTGAATTTAAATAATAATAGTAATAACAGTAATAATAATACAACTGTAATGAAAAGAGAGTCAACACAAAGAATGTGAGAAATAAAACCCAAGACAAACAAGTGATGAACAATACCATCTCCCACCGCCCACTGATGGATGTCCTGGTCCATTCCTGAGCAGCAACTGGAGCCTCCTGGCCAATTCCCCCCAGTTTATATACTGTGTGTAATGCTTTATGGTAGGGAATATCCCTTTCACCAGTTCAGGTCAGCTGTCCTGACTGTGTTCCCTCCTTGCTTCTTGTGCCCCTGCTCATTCACAGAGCATGGGAAACTCAAAAGGCCTTGCTTGGCTTAGAGTAGGCACTGCTGAGCTACAGCTAAAGCATTTGTGTGTTAACATTCTCACACTACATCTCAAAACCATAGCACTGTACCAGCTACTGGGAAGAAAAGTAACTCTAGCTGAAAACAAGATATTGTCAAAGACATGGTTGCTGAGAAGAAGACCCAGCTACCAGAAAGCATCTCTGAAATGTCAGGGCTTTGTTTTATTGTTGCTGTACTTCTATTGGTTCCGGAAGAGGAAGAGGATGTGGAGTGAAAAGAACAACTTTTACATAAAAGAACCAAAATGGTGCTGCAGTAAACCTCCTTCAATCTTCCCAACAGGAGTCATCATCAAGAATCCTTTCTTTGCATATTTTCACCCTTTCACACGAGTGTTATCAATAAGCTGTTGTTAAATAGATTACTGTTGCAGTTCCTATCTTCTGTCTTCCATTTTATGTGATAAATTTCTGCTGGAATGATGAAATGCAGTGTTTCTTAAGATGGTGAGCAACTGAGTGTGCTGGGCACTCCACCACTCTGGCCACACTGATTCAGAGTTACTGAGCTCTGGGATCTATAGCCCCTCAGTACCTCTGCAAACCTCTGGTTTCCCACCTCTGTGTGTAGACAGCCAAAGTAACTCTTCTAAATAGTGAATAATTCACTCCATTTGTATATTTCTGCACCTTTCTGTCCCATCCTGTTCTTTTTGCAAAAATGGAACCATTCTACCTGCCTTACCATGTAAATCTCAGTGTAGTGATGTGACAACACAAATCTGAGCAAGTGGAAGTAGAGTAAGATCCTAAGTTCCTTGCTCCATCAGGACTAGAGCTTTGCAGTTTGTAGAAAGCAGATTAGATCAGGAATCTACGAACAGCTTTGTGCTGTGTCCTTAGAAACCTTATGGTTACATCTATGCTAGTAGATGGACTTGGCCAGAGACCGTTCTCGGACAGCAGAACTTAGACCTTAAATCCAGGCAGCCAAGTCCTCTTGTCCCCAGAAAAAGGTAACTATGTCCAAATGACCTATTTGAAATGGTGTCTTACCCTGGCATTAAGTGGAAGAGAGATGGTTAGCTGAGCCCAAAAACGTTTCCAAGAACTGTGTTAGCAGTTTAATTGTATGGACAATCACGTCTCAGTAATTGAGCCCACAGAATAGATGTAGGCTGGGGATCACAGTTTATCCCTGTAGAGAATGGGCTTAGTGACACAGTATTGCATGCATTGCAGCCTGGTTGTGAAGTTTAACTGATATTTATGAAACATGCCAAATCCTCGCATACAAAATGCTACATAAGTAATAAGTATTAATAAACGTGATTATATTAAACCAGGTCTGTTTTCAGTCATGTTTTATAAGAGCACAGTTGTAGCAGTAAGTGAGATTTCACATGAAAGATCAAACATTTTGCCTTCCATTGTAAGCCATTCTTTGTAAGCTTTTCCAATAAAAACAGCAGAATATCTCATACATATTGAAATTCGATGACATTCTTAAAGACTAAGCGTTCATTTGCAAACGGCAAGCAATAATACTGAATTTCTCTTTCCCAGATATTTTTTAGCATGTATTTCAAGCTGAATGTTATCAATAAGTAACAAATTAGTAAGCTTAAAATTTACATTAAAATTAATATAATTTTTTATTAGTACAACAACACATCAGGTGCATTTTAGCATTAATCTAAACCTAAGTAAGCAAGGTTTCCTGCTTTGTCAAATTGTTTTTCAAGTTGAAGTCTGTCATATCTTCAAGCCTAACTAGTTCTTAGCACTTAAAAAATTACGTTCAGTGAGAAGAGAGACACCAACGTTTAAGTGAAAGCTTGTTCTAAACCTCTGCAGCAGAATTTTTAGTTTTCAGTCCTTTATTAAGAGAAACAAACCAGAGGCTTTCAGGGGTGGGGTACCAGTGCTGATGATTCTCATGCTCTGACACAGGGCTTCACCTCTTTTGATGCCAATCTAAACTTAAAAGTGCTACTGACACAACCCTGACAGAGTATGAAAAAAATATAATTTCCCTAACTGACTCAGCTATGATGTTTTCCTTGCAATATTACCTCTTATTCTTTTTTGGAAACTGGTATAGAAATAACTGTTAAAAAGGAATCTTTTGATTATATAAGTATCTCTCAATTCAAAGAATTTTCTAGTGCAATTCAAATAACAACCTCTTTTTGGTGTAGACCAGGCCTGGGGCTCTGTCTTTGTGTAATGGACAAATCTTCACAGGTAATATACTGGATTTTAACTCAAATACAGGAGTTGGAGCTTACAGTGTGTAAAGTGGGATTTCTAACTCATTTTCAGTTCATTTCAAAACTCACTCCCTAAATGACCAGTACTTCAGTACTGTCTCCTCTTTTTCTCAAAACACAGGGAAAAGCCTCATGACCCTGCACTGAATATGAGAGTCTGCATGAGGCACTCTTTGAAGAGCTTGTCACAGCTGCAATGTCAGAGGAAACCAAGTCTCTCTGCTAAGGAGAGGGCAACAGGTTCTATTTTACAGTTATGGTTCTGTATTTGAGCAGGAGGACTCTGGCAGAAAGACAGTGATGCTTCTGGCTAAGAGCCTTATGACTATGCATTACATGCTGTGACTCATGTAAGAACAGATCCTCAACATCATGCTTGTGCTGATGGATCCTTTCCAGTCACTGGGATCAGCTCACAACTGACTGCATCCCCTGATTCTGAGACACTTTTTTTTCCACTTTTTTGTATGTGTTTGAAGTTTCAGAACTCCTGAGGGTTCCCAAACCAGCCACATGGCCTGTTTGGCAGCTTACTTTCTTCTTCCCCATGAAAACTGTAGAATGTCAAACTTGGCTGTAGGGCTTTTTGCCCTGTGCAATCCTGTATGCCATCTTACACATCCCAAACACAGCTATATAGCTTTTTTATGTTTTTGTTCCTTTCCAGACCTGTTTCATGTCAGCTGTCCCTCAAAAATACTTTCTGTGAACCAAAAAAAAGTGAGGGAGGATTATTTTCAACAATTTCCTATGTTTTTATTGAATTTTTTCCCCTCAAAACACTTTATGAACAGCTCTATTTTTTTTTTCCTCAGCCATTGAAATAAAACTCTGTTAAGAGAGTTGCACCATTTCTAAACATTCCATAAAGGAACCCTGAATCACATACAGCATATGCATGCACAAAAGGACCCAGAGCTTATTCCTTTGAGCCGCTTCAAATCTAGAATGAACTAGTCTAGAATGAACTCAGTCTTTACATGAAAAATTTCCAAGAAATATCAGTTCATTAATCCATGTAACATCCCTCTTTGGTGACTGTTATGTTCCTTTAGGTAGGGTGGAAATAGTTCTCATATCCATGAGGACATACATAGCCGATAATAGAGACAAGTGGCAATTGAGCAGTGAGCTACCATGGGGCTTACTGGTGCCCTTTTAAGCTGTACTTTGAGGTATGAGGGGAGGGGGCTGCGTGCCTTCAGTCCTCCAAGAAGTATGTCAGTAGCCAAGCAAACGCATCCAGTGTGGCTAATTACTGCTGGAGCATATTTCAGTCATTAAAAGTTTAATTATTTGAGCCTCTGAGGTCCTGTGCTCAACTCAGAGGCATTTCTGCATTTTCTGTACTGTGCAAAATGGTTTTAATTTTGGAATACCATATCTCGTTAATTGTAAGGGGTATTCAATATATTAATCAATTAATTTAATGAAAAACTGTAAACCCAGAAATAAAACAAAAAAAAAAAAAAAAAGAAATTGAGGTTGCAGAAGGTGCTTATCTATTGACCAAAACAGTTTCAAGTATCTTTGCAGCTGAGGGTAGAACAGGTGTCTGCTTTTCTAATTCTCTCCGTGTCCTCCAAACAGGCTTTAACAGGCTGGCACATGGACAGCCTGGATGGCATGGTTCCCAGGCCAATAATGGTAACTGCTAAAGACAGGTTGTTGTGTAGGTATTCTGGCACAAGAGAGTGTGAACAAAGAGAGGTCTTTTCCAGGGGAAATGTGCACACATTAAAATTGTCACGGAACTTTAGGCATGGAAATAGGTAGTGGAATGACAAGAAACTCTAATACAGAGTGTAGCTGGGAAGGATGTTAAGAATCTGTAGAAGAGGCATATGATGTGGGCTGGAGAATGAGATGGAAGGAAAAGAAGAAAGTAATTGCCTTGTCATGAGAGGACAGCATGAAGCACTGGAGTGGTGGCAGTGGAGATGAATAAAAACTCTGTGTGAAGTGTGACCCCAGGGCTGATAGGGATAAAATAGTTTTGAGTTGCACAGGAGTATGAAATTTCCTTCAAAAGCAGGGAAATAATGAGGAAATAGGGAAATTTTAGGTTTCAGTGAAAGAAAACAAATCACATGTGGGCTTGTATTAAATTTGCAATAATTAGTCATCCTCAAAGTTTCAAAGACTATTTAAAATGATTTCAGAATGTTTTTATGTATCATCTTTTCACAAGGGGACAAAGCGTGTGTAGGTTTTATAAAGCCTATACATCTTCTTTCTCTGCTCCCTACTGTATTAATAGTATGTATACACTGTTTCTAAATAAGTTTCTAAATGTTCTCTTTCTGAAAATGATTTATGAGACCAAGATGCTTTCCTTAGATTCCAGAAGCATTAGAGTTCAGCAGCCCTATAAACAACTGCCTGGATGCTGAGGCTATGTCTAAGCAACGCACATGAAGGAGATCTCCACGCTCATGCATGGATGAGCCTGTGGCATACAGCATCCCCCTTGGGGCCTGAATTCCCTGTAAAAGACGGCTGTGCACCCACGCCACCTGTAAGTTACAATCTTCAACAGAAGTCCTTGCTCTGGATAACCAGAAGAGGAACAGCAGATGTGATCCTGCTTTGTCAGAAGCACGATCTATATATTATCCAAGGGCTTTTTTAAATACATATAAGGCAAAACTGGAAAGAACACATTGCATCAGAAACCACCGTATTTTATAGCATGAGAACTAGAGGAGTAATGGCATTATTTTCACCTTTCAGCCCCCGATGCATCTTAAGACAACAGAGACTTGATGCCCTTTCATGTTCTTTCCCCAGTTCACAGTGTGCCCAAAGACTCCCCTGCACTTCCACTCCACTCCTCTCTGGTGGCCTATCTAGGCTGACGAATAGCCTAGAATGGATTTTGTAGCTAAGTGACTAATTCCCATCTGCTAAGGAGAAACTTGTTTATTGTTCTTCCTTTTCCTTTGCTTTGCCATTGCTATGTAGGGAGCTGCATGTCCCAGCCACACAAGATGCACCATCTCTCTCAGTGCCGTCTCTCTCACTACAGCTAGCAAAACACCAACGCTAGTATGAACAGTTTATGTCCCGAGAAAATTGAGTGAAGGAACCCAAATAAGGTAATTTATGTCAAAAACACTCACCAAACCCTCACCAAAGGAACACTCACTATGCTTCTTGTGTGCTACTGAAGGCATTAATTAACTGTCAGTTTTAATATTTTATGGTCTTGATACGTTTTTTGTTTTAAGCTTTGACTTAGAAGTTATAAAGATTATATTTTTATAATTTTAATATATATTTTAGGCAATTAAGATGCAAACTACACAAGCAATGTATGCCAGATCATCAGTTATCTTTTGTTCTATGTTGTAGCACTTGCTGAAGTTTATTTTGATAGATGTGTAACAAGTTATGATCTTCATCTCACCCCAGACCATAAACATTCTTTTGACACTTCCCTTCTCCTAAAATCTCATAGATATTAGTCAGAAAGAAGTACTTCTTAACTATGGTTAGCATTTAGCTAACGAAGTAAAAAATAGTTATTCCTTCACTAATCTAACTCAAATATTACTATTAAATTATGAAATCTAATATATTTTTCCTGTGTGCAGTATGTTCTGTGCAGCTCTGCCAATCCCTTGTTGGAGTCCTGGGCTGTGCAAGCAGAAAGCGCCCTCCTGCTGAGGCCACTTCACTGCTGCTTTCTGGGGACCACGTGTAGCAAGAGGTGCAAGGGCTCAAGACCCTGCTGCAGTAATGTGCCACTGAGAATCTGTGTCTCCTGGAAATAGCTATCTTGGTAGCAGTTTCAAAGCTACACATGGTTGTATCACCTTCATTTGTGTCTGGAAAAAAAGTTAAGAGTACTGGATGAACAGCTTTAAAAACTGAATGCAGACTTCACCGGTTTGAGACTACACACATCTTTCCTTAAGTTTTTACAGTTTTTAATTTGCTAAATAATGGGGTATTCATAGTGGTCTGAAATACCTACTCTATCATAGTAGATAATTGATAATTTTCATGTCTTTAATGTCTTTCTGTTCACCATCACTACCTTAGATTGAAGATAGTCTTTGAAACACATTTTTTCATTTTTAACTTGTTGTTTGACAAGTAGTGATTGGAAAAAATAGTTTCTAGCCAAGAAAGCAATTTTAAATTAGATATTGCTTTGCTCCAAGCTGAATCAAGGCCCTATAGACATTATGGCAGGTTGAGTTTTGAACATTTTTTAAACAAAAAACAAGTTCTTCAATGATTAATTAGTAGACTGTGAAATCATAGAATCATAGAATGGTTTGGTTTGGAAAGGACCTTAAAGATCATAGTGTTCCAACCCCCTATTGTGGCCAGGGACAAGTTTCATTAGGTCAGGTTGCTCAGAGCCCCTTCCAGCCCGGCCTTGAACACTCACAGGGATTGAGCACCCACAGTTTCTCTAGGCAATCTGCTCTGGTGCCTCGCCACTCTCACAGGAAATATATCTTCCTAATAAAAAATCTAAATCGACCCTTTTTCAGTTTAAAATCATTAGCCCTTTGTCCTTACACTACATGCCCTTGCCGACAATCCTTCTCCATCTTTCTTTTAGGCTCTCATTAGGTACTGGAAGGCTGCTATAAAGCTTCCCTGGAGCCTTCTGTTCTCCAGGCTGAATGATGCCAACTCCCTCAGCCTGTCTTCATAGGACAGGTGCTCCAAGCCCTCTGAGCATCTTCATGGACACACTAGATTTGCTCCAACAGATCCCCATGTCCTTTATATCGGGGGCACCAGAGCTGGATGCAGTGCTCCAGGTGGGTTCTTACAAGAGCAAAGGGGCAGAATCACCTCCCTCACTTCCTCACTGCCTCTTTTTCAGGATGCATTGCTCCTGAACCTGGAAGAGGAAAGCCTTGAATATTGATCAGGTTTATTGGTCCCCTCTTCCCTCCACAGCTTTACCCCAGGTACTCTCCCAAGCAGAACCCTGAAAGTCTGCTCTTCTAAAGTCCAGGTTAAAGAGATTACTGTGTATCCTTCTCACTGCCCTAAGGATCTTGAGCTCCACTACTTCATGGTTACTGCAGCCAAGGCTGCCCTTGAGCTTCACATTCCCTACCAGCCCCTCCCTGTTGGCAAGAACAAGGACCAGCACAGCACATCTCCTCTCTAGCTTTTCTATAACTTGGAGAAGGAGGTTACTGCCAATGGATTACTGGAATCTCCTGGATTATCCTGCTGTGCTGCCCCTCCAACAGGTAGCAGGCTGGTTGAAGTCCCCATGAGGACTAGGGCTTGTGAATATGAGGTCTCTCCAATCTGTCTGTAGAGGGCTTTATCAGCTCAGTCTTTTTTTTGGGTGGCCTGCACCAGACCCCCACTAAAATCTCACCTGTCCCTGCCCTGCCTTTAATACTGACCCGTAAACTCTCTGCTGCTTATCCATGCTCAGGCAGATCTCCACGCACTCCAGCTGGTCACTGACAGAGGGGGCAATACCACCTCTTTTTCTCCTCTGCCTTTTCTTCCTAAACAGTCTGTGTCCTTCCATTCCAAGACTTGAGTCATAGGATCCATGCCACCTTGTGTCTGTGATGACATCACAGCACTACAGGTGTGTACACATCTTGTTTATTCCTTGGGCTATGTGCACTTTGCATAGACTCATTTAAACTGAGCCCACCGCTTACTGTCTGGAGGGACTGGAATTCCTTTGTGCAGTCTTTCCACTCTGGGATTTTAGTTCACACTCAGGTTATGCTGCCCACCTAGAGACTCAAACACATGATCAAATTACTGAACACCAGCGAAGTTCAATGCTTGTTCATCCATATACTCCTCCCTGGCACACAGGTGAGGTAGTGTAACTCAACTTAAAGCCTACAGCCTAAATAGTAAGTGAGGCTGAACTGGCAGCATGCTAAGAATGAGCACATACATGTGTGAGCTAATGTACTGTAACTTCTTGAGCCTCAGAAACATGGTCTGGGCCATAAATCACACACATTGTGCGTAATTTCAGTGTCAATTCAAGGTGACAGGAACCCATGCCCTGGCACTAACTCTCAATTTCCTGGTACCATTTGAAGGACTTCCGGCACAATGATCCATGCTGGTCTGGTTCATTATGTTTGTGCTCTTGCTGTGACAAAAAGGGAGAAGCAACTAGGTTTATCTCCCTACTAACATTTCCTTAATATGAGAGCCTCTAATGCTCATATGTGTGGCTTTATGGTGTCCTGTGTCATACGCCTTTCAAACAGTAGAAAAATAGGACATTCAAAGTGAAGCAGATTAAATGCTGTGAAACCACTCTTTACTTTTTTTTTTTTTAAATTTCTACACAGCTTTTTTGGAAACATTTGCTATGAAAGCCAACCAGAAAAAAAAAAAAAAAGAGCTGGAGAAGGTAGGGTTCTGAGTCTTTATCAGAAAGCAGACTATTCTGTGAATTTCAGAATTTTTCTATATATAGATTGAGCAAATAAACCACAAGGAGCAAATGCATGTTTTAAGTGAGGTTTCATTCCAGAACTCCACAAAGAGCCCCATCACTAAAAACAGAGAAAATTATTTTGTGGTTATGCAAAATGTATGACTCATATGTGGGTAGAAAGAGAAACATGTAATCAAAAAAAAATCATAAAATAACCATATTTGTCTCATTTTCTTTGTTTTAACACACTGTTTTTCTGCAAATATGGTGAATGCTGTTTACTGTGCTATGTTCATAAAAATTATGTTTGCTTGAACAATGTAGTTTTGAGGATAAAAAGTTGCACTCAGACTTAATGATAAAGGAAATTAAAAACTCTATATAGAATTGCAACAAAATCACCTAGGGCGTATCTTAATTTCGAAGGAGTTGAAATCCCTGTCTCTGGCCTTCTGATCTCTGGTACTGGTCTGCAAAAGGTCCACCCCTGGTGATACAAGTCAATTCTGTAATCTGCTTCTTCACATGGCGCTTAGATGATCTTTTAATGCAATGATATTATTTGACACATTATTTTTGAGGAATCTGAAGGAGGTATAGAGAATAAATTTATTTTCTGTAGTTATGTTCAGGTTAATTTAATTTATGCTCAGCAGTTATTGAATTGTTTTATCCAACCCAGAATATCCAATTCTTAAATCAAAATTGTCTCATGAACATACAGGGTCAGACAAGGTTAATGAAAGTAATGCTTAAAATCAAAAACTCCCTGACTATTTTCTCACTAGTATAGTTTATACATTAGTCAAGTGAGGAACATGGAGCTTGCTAGAAAAAAACCCCACAAATGTGTAGAAAAAGGACCCTTCTTTTCCCTCCCTTCTCTGCAAAGTTAATACAATTATTATATCTTGCAGTACACTTCATACTGTTTATTGTTGCCGTGGCCTTCCAGTCTGTATTTTCCAGTAAACTCAAGTAATTAAAACTCTTTCTCCATATACCTCCCAGGACATGAACCCCGATGTTTTCATTTGTGAATGCAATGATATACTTAACACTACTGCTGTGACTGAGAAGAACACAGGACCACTACCAACATGAATGCAAACACGGCCAGCTTAGACTGCCTTATCTTGTGTTTGCTGTGGGTAGGGGCACACTCTCTTATGCCAACATGGTAACTTCTCAGGCCACTGTAATTTAGCTGAAGGCCTAAATCTAACATTTCAGGCAAGCCTGATAATAATACAGTTCAGTCTCTCCAAGCAACTATCTGGGCTGTTAAAATGTCATAATCAGGAAAAATATAGCTCTTTAAGTAGTGTTACCTTTCCATCCCTATTTCCCTTGCTTTACAAAGAGAACAATTGTGTCCTTGCAGTAATGCTGTAAGGCTTCCTTCATTAATGTATATATGGCACCTTGAAACATATGAATAATAGATTTTCAACTTTAATGAGAAATAATAAGGATTTCTTTAAAAATCCTTGATCCCATGCTAAAGAGAATTCCCTATCAACATCAACATTTGAGACTTTTTTTTTTTAGATGGAAAAGTTGATCTGTTGCTTGTTTGTTTCTTCAACTGAATTTAAAGTTTTATCATAGTATTTCCATAGTAAATGGTCTTAATCATGCAATAATAGTTTGATAAAACTCTCAAAAAATGGAGTAAAACTTGGAAGGAGGATAACCACTTTCATATTATAAATTATATGCAAAATGGATGGTTTTCATAATGATACATAATGCACTGCTTTAACTGTCCACATTGTATTGTACAATGCTTTGTCTGTGTGGAATTGCACCAGCTGTACCTGCTGTGCCTTTGTATAGTCCTATTCAGCACTCCTTATTCACTCCCTCCTTTGGCAAAGCCCCCTCTGAAGTCAGTGTGTGATATGCTACAGTAAGAAGTGCTGAATAGGACCCTTAAATGATAACTCCTTGGAGGAGGAAACTGCCACTTTTCTCACACTTCTCTTATAGTATAATGCAATTTGGACTGAAGATGCTATGAAAATACTACCAATAATAGATTGAGCAACTACATCAGGAAAATCATGGTAGTTCTCAAGAAGCACCATCCTTTTTTCAGCATAAAGGGATCAAAGAAGGCTTCAGAATACAGAAATGGTGTTAGATTTAGATATGGTCAGCAGTAGCTTTTTAAATTTTGCCTACAAACTCCACAAATATTGTGTGAAATATTAATATGTCACTAATAAATATTTTTCAGAAAGGTATTATATATTCACAAGATTTATTAACCAATGGCACATTTTCAGCCTCTAGGCCATAACTGTGCCTTAGACCTAAATCTTGTACTAGTGAATAAAGTACAGCTACTTCTCTTTTGAGGTTAATCTAAGTGCTGTATTAATCTATGTTTAGGTTTTTCAAAAAGTTAAACTCCACAAAATCTTTGTCTCTTCAAACCTTCAAGATTTCTTGGCCTTCTACAATTTTACTCGTTTGCTTTGATAAACTCTCTGTGCCAACAAACCCTAGCCAATTTTATATCTTAAAAAAACAACACTTTAAACAATTTGGCTGAACGCCTTTACAGCTTTGGTTTTAATTAGATGTTTTGCTTCTTCAGCTTACTGGAAAGAGCTAGATAGCTTCTAACCATGTCAGTCTATATAACAGCAGGTGTCAGCTTTAACTGCCTCTGAAAATTTTAAATGTATTCAATTAAAAGAATCCCTTAGAGAATGATACTTTTATGTTCATTTGTCTTATGCGAGGTTTGCAACATGTTTTCTTTCTATACACTATGTTCTTGTTGATTCTGTGACCCAATTATGGCTAAAATTTTTAATGTCAGAGTACATTCAGTTAGTGCTTTCTTCTTAATACAATCCATCAGAAAAATGGATTGTTCCACAAGTGTCATTTGGGAAGGTAAGTCTCTCTCTCTCTCTTTTCTTCAGGAAACCAGAGTAATCTTGACACCAGAACAGTAAGTGGTTATTTGAGCAATGATAGGTGAGAAAATTGATAGCTTTGAGATCTGAAATGGATGGCTTCTCATATTCTGATCTCAATACACAAACCTACATGTGTAGCTAGATATCTTTGTAGGCCTTTCTGGAACAGGAGTAAAAGAATGGAAGAAGAGAGCAGACACTATAAAACAGAACGGACAGATATATAAGATGTACACGCTACACACACACACATGCTTAAGTGCAATTAAAATAAGCATGCTTGTCCTTCAGCTACCAGCAGGCAGTTGGATTTTTCAATTTATGTTAACTCTGTTATTCTGCTACCTGAATTACCATATTAAAAACCCGCTCCTGAAACATGTTACAGCTCCAAGCATTTTTCTTATGGCAAAAATGAAACCAATTATGAAGCTATATCATGAGGGTTACCCAGTAAAGAAAAAATACTTTGAAAAAAATGTAAAGATTTAATGACTTACCCATTTTCCTTGAAAATTGGTGCACATCAGGATAAAAGTTGCATTAGACATTGTCCTATTTGTTTAGTACTAGTTGCTCTAAACTTCATTACATCAAGCATGATATGATAACCAAACTGCCTCTGATTGGGTCCTAGCAAGAGTTCCCAGTGAGTCAATGTCTAACTTCAACAAAATTAAAGGGTTTTTTTGCATTTTTATAAAATCAATGAAGCACTGGCAACTGGAAAACCATGACTAAACCAGGCACTTACCATATGTGAACCCATCACATTTTCATGAGTGCCATGTCTTAAGAACTGAGACTAAACCTGAAATCCTTGCAGATAAATTAATGATGATATGCTCTAGTTATAGTATAATTGATAATGTGGTATTTTAAAAGATATTCTAAACTAGGTTTGAAATATATTCTGAATACACTGCTACTCCCAACAACAAAATTCAAACTCAGTCGAGGTGAAAAATTTCATCTGCAATGTACAATGGTGTTGGATAGCCAGAATTTTTTTAAAAGCCTTGTGGGCAGATCGTGGCTGCAGAAAATGATGTTTTAAAGTCAGAGGACACTGATTATATCACCTGCTTGAATTGAAAGACACCTTTCAATACCTCAAAACTGTTTTGCTCAAAAGCAGATCAGGAAGAGACAGGTGATTATGTGAAAATGTACAAGGAACACTTCATACATAAAAGAAGAAGGAAGAAATAGGGATGCTTTGGAGAAGAAATTAAAAAAAATAGTGAAAAACCTGGAAGAGACTACAACAAAGCAAAAACATTTTTAAGTTGTTGCTTATTGAAAAAGGTTTGCTTGAAAGAAGAACTCAACAAAGCAGCAGGAGAAAGAAAAGAAAAAGAAAAAGGAGAAACAAAACAAAAAAAGAAGAAAATGTCATGGATCTACAGAAGAAAATAATAAAGGAAAATACTAAAATATGTAGAGACTTAAACTGTAATGAATGATCTAGCAGCAAATACATAAAGAAGCAAAAAATAAAATAGTTATTGGAACAAATCTTGATGTGTATCTGCATTAGTACAGAGAAAAGACAGAACTGAGCTTCAGTTTCTGGGTCATGAGGACACCTGTAAATGCAACAAGTAAGTTTTTTGTGGAAGAAAATATTTCCAGAAACTACCAAAAATCGAGGAAGTCTCTTATCATGTGACAGTGGCAAAGAATTACAAAAAACATTGCTTCTCAGGATATTGAGAAGAAATATTTATATTCAAATAATAGACATAAAGTTATAGTTGCAGATTTGACAGCTTCCCCTGTTGGCTTCCTGGAGATCTCTCTTCCTCCCTGATATGGATTTAAAGGAAACAACATACATGCTGTCAGATCTACCACATCCATTTCTTAAAAAGAGAAAATTTTAAAAATATTACTAATGTTTAACAAGTCCAGGTCAGTTGTGGAGGTGCCCCTGGGGGGGATGGTCCTTGGGAGTGGAAGCATGGTCAGGTTACATGGGGTTTCCAAGCTCCCTGATGGTTTTTTGTCTAAATCCTGTTCCTCGTTGGTCTCTTCAAATGTAACTCCGCCCAGTGAATCCTGTACTTAAGTGGGTGTTTACATGATTTTGGGGAGTTGTTGTAGTCAGTCTGTGCCAGGCCCAGCCATCAGGCTGTGAGAAAAAAGAGAGCATTTATGAACATCTATCAAGATTATGGTTCCTGATTCTTTCCACGGGCCAAAGCTGTCTGCCAGGGAAGGTTGCAGGAACCCCACTGCAACAGATGGTGGAGAATGTGGGCATTTTAACGATCCCTGGACCCCTGAAGACAGCTTAAGAAGAGCAGTGATGATTTTGAGAAAAATCCAAGGAAGCCGTGAGTAAGAATTCCCTGGGTCTTTTCTCCTTTCCCTGGTTTGGCTGTTCTCTCTGGACTATGAAGGAATCATGGGAAAGGTGGCTGTCTGGGCCACAGAAGGAAATTTACCTGGAAATTAAAGAAATCCTGGCACAGCAAAACATGAAAATTACTCCGGGATATGTAGAACGTTTTTGTGACTGGCTTTTCAAAAACTTCTTCTATGTTTCTCGGGACTTACTCTTTAACATTAATCCTCCTGGAACTCCTCTAAACGATTTTTGGCACAAGATTTTAGATGAAATAATTTTTCAGTCAAAACAGGTACTAGTGATAAAATCTCTCTACGCTTTTTCGGTAATCCATGAAGCCCTTACGAACCACGTGCATGGTTCTACGGCAGAAGATGGCCGCCATCACACGGCCGAGACCATGTGGCCTGCCGATCCCATGACTGTACCTGCAGAGTGTCCCCTCAGCGGCGTGTGTCTTACTGCGGAACCCGCCACTACCTCGGAGCTCCCTGCCACGCGAGCGCAAGTGCGGCCACGGCCCCAGGCCCCGAGTGCGCTGAGAGAAGCGGCCAGAAGGTTCCCATGAGCAGGTGGGCTGGCCTGAGCCTCGGTTTTGTCAGCGGCTATGGCGGAGGCACGGGATGCGCTCGGCGCATGCCCCGGTGACGTGCCTGTGGACAGCAGCGTGCCTGTAGGCAGCGGCAGCGCAGTGGCCAGGCAGCTTCCATGAATGGGTGGAGAGCCACAAACCACAGTCCCGGTGGCGCAGAGCGGAAAAATCTGTANTGGCAACGCAAGAAGCAGCAGTGGTGCGCGTGGACCCGGAGCAGCAGAGCCAGTACCAAGCGACAGCATGAGCACCATGAGGACAGGCGGCACCATGGCGCTGAGGGCAGGCAGCTCGACCGTGGCCAAAGCGGCTCTGCTGGCTCGGAGCAGAGAGAACTGCAGTTGCTGCAGTGCAGCAGCGGAGCAAGCAGCCAGAGCGGCAGAGCCAGAGCTGCCGGAACCACTCAAACCAGCGGAGCCACGACCCCAGGACTGGCTCAGGCTGTGCCATGAAGGGCAAGGAGCCAGCGAGAGAGGATGGCTCAGCAGGGCCAAACGCAGGGACTGCAAGCAGTGGCAGCCCCAAG
>VYXC01003161.1:282147-322610 GCA_013397175.1 Platysteira castanea | reverse complement strand
ATCCCTAGGGATAGAAATCCTCTCCAGGTTATGGTGACAGAAAAGGCCTCTCCCAGGATCCTTTGTTTCATTATGTAAATATACCCCAGTTCTGCTTTCCCGGTTGGCCAGTTGGCTTCCCTGCCCTCTTCTACCCTGTATGTCCCAGATCCAGAAATTTCTCCCTTGCCCGTTCTCCCAAGGGATCTTGTTCCCTTGCCACTCCCTGAGAGCTTCCCCACTGGCTCTTGTACCCTAGTCCCGCCTTATGTACTGCCCCCTTCACACACGGGGCTGGAATAAACCTCTGCCATGGAACTCGATACAAGGACCCTTCCCATCTCTTTGCCATCAACTTGTCGAAGAAGCTATCCGGTGTGTGCGTGTGTGCGTGTGTGTGATTGCAGTGGCTTGCCAAGTGGCTTTCTCGTGGAGTCAAATCGGAAGGTTGTGGCACCCCACCAGAACACCCACCAAATCGACAGCTAGTGACCACATGAAACCCCATATTGCCCTTCTTGTTATGCTCATTGATCTGTTTGAATCACACCAACAGGATATGGTCATGATTTAGTGCCAGAAGTCCTTGATCTGCACAAGTTCCAATTCATAACCACATTATTTGTTGGTCAAATGGTGTTTAGTGGTCTAAAGTGGTATTAGGGGTCTGCAGACAAGAATTATAACTTATGTTGCACTCATACAAGCTGTACTTCAATATACATCATGATTTTGCAATCACCTGTGATAAGCTGTTGCAGTGGGGTCTCTTGCAATCTTCCCAGGAGACAGATTTGCCCGTAGAAAGAATCAGGGTACAATATTTGCATGGATGTTCATAGATGTGTATTTGTCAACCGCATGGTCCCGGCCCAGGCACACACTGACTCAAGCATCATGGGACAACCAACCTGAGTACAGGATTCTCAGGGCAGGGGTACATTTGAAATGGCCAGTGGGGAACAGAGCTGAGGTACATGTGACCAGGGAGCAGGGGGAAACCCTCTGCTCAGACCCTGCTTTCACCTCAGGGCTCCCTCCCCCCAGGGGAGGACCCTCCACAATAAGCATCTATTTAATCACATTAATTTCTTTCTTGAGACCCAGCTTAGGTTCCCTACAAAATGACCTTTGGGTCTTTGCACCATTAATTCTGATCTTCTATGATTTCATCAAGTAGTTGTCATTCCCTGAATAAAAAAAAGGCATCTTCTTGGAACAACATGATTTTTCTCCTCCAACTTTTCAATTCCTACCATGCAGAAACTAAGCATAATGATTTTACCTACATTTAGGACTTCCTAAAACTTCAGTTAAATCTCTTTTCATGAAGTGTTGCTATCAACAGTATTCATTAGGATTCTTTATCTGTCTTATATACCAAACCACTTGATGCTAAGATGAGCAGCATTAATTTCTATTCCTAATATTGTTGCCTCTGTCTCATAATGTTTCTAGTATTGCCACCTCCATCTAGCGGGTATTTTATAATTAATGGCCTTATTTTCACCTGCATCTTACCCCAAAGCTGTTCATAATCATTGTGCATACTATTATTTGACTATATACCCTCTTCATTTTCTTTAATTGTATCAGAAATATTAACATACCTCAGCACTTTATTTTTGCTCACCAGTATCATCTTATGGTTTTGCATATAGTTTTGTTTTCCTTAGCTTTTAAGACTATCAGTGCTCACCAGAATTAATTTGATTTATAGTTTTTAATGTTTCCAGGTTGCTTTTCCTTATTTGCCATCAAGGATATTTTAAATTATTAAAATCAAGCATTTGCACTTATGTCTGAAATAATCAAAAGGTTTTTTGTTTTGTTTTTTACTTTGCTACTCCTTACATAGAAAGAGCAGAAGACACAAACCCAAACCCAAGATATTTTCAGTAATTTTTTAAAGTAAGCTGTAGAGAAAGTAGCTTATCAAAATTTTAAAGGTAGATTATTCAATAACACCCAAGAAAATATACACAAATCAAAAGAAATAAAATCTCAACTAAACAGGCATACATTGCAGGACAGCTAAAATCCATGTTGCACTGAAACGGAAAAATCATGTTTGAGTGAACTTTTAAGAAGTGAAATGTCACTTCATACATTTGAATTTAAGTCTATTTACTTAAATAAATGAGGCTGTGCAACTTGCAATGTTAATATGAACCTTTAATAGTGATGTTACACTATGGGAGAAGAACTCTTGAAATGAGCATACACAACAGTCCCTACTTTGATTGCTAAGTTAATGAAAGCTCCTTAAAACTGTTCCTTCTCATTTCAACAACTTTAAAAGTTCTTAAAATTTTTTTGAACACTGTGGAATACATCACTAATGCATTTATTTGTAGAGACTATATAAGAAATATGCCAATCTGATTATGAATTATGGAAAAAAAAATTAGACAACAAACTTATTCTAAGTTTACCACTTTTTAATGAATAAAGGAGTTTTTTATTTGAAGGTTTTGGTTGGGGTTTTTTTCCTGGTTTTATTTTCCCATGTTAGGAGATCCGTTATATTACCAATCCCAATTTGTGCATTTAAAAACTTGAAAAGATCTTACACAGCTTGGAATAGTTCAACTATGATGACTACAACTTGACTGTATTGGTTTAAACTGTTCTAAATGACTTGTCAACATCTCCCTTGAAATATTTTTATTGACCTGGAAAGGCTGGAAGTTTTTTTCCTGATCTAGAAAGAGTCAGCAGGGCTTAGACAGGATATTCACTGACCTGGAATGACTGCTTTTTCAGCCTCTCTTGCTCCAGAATGATTGTGAAAGACTTTTAACAACTATGCTCTTAGTAACAGGTAATCTGTTTTGCTGAACAATGTGCTGTTACACATATTGCCTTCATTTCAAAAAAAGCACTTTAAGGGTCTATGCATTAATTACAGGAATAAATACTATATTGAATGCACAGTGTCTGTTGGGTGAAATATCTTCAAAGTGCTTTAACGTGTGTTTGTTCAATCTCTGCTGCTGACATAGCATCTGAGACTGCTTCACTAGTGCTGGGACTTTTCAAGAAGCTGCTTTTTCTAAGCCAGGAAAGACCAGCAAAAAAATATTTATTAGGAATATGTGATAAAGACACCATTATCCAGAAAGATTTCTTGATTTTAAATGATATTTTTGAAAACAGACAGCTGTAGCAAGAGATAGAGTTTTTGGGATCTGTTTTTAATGTTACAGGTGAATGACTTGATGTGAAGAACCTAAAAAAACTTCATAATATTTTACATTGATTGTGCATACTTTTGTTTCCCATATTTCAGCACACTATTTATAGAGCAACAGCTATTTATATTCTTTTTCCTGGATGAAAAGAGGCTTGGGTTCATAGGTTGCTGCCTTACACATCATTTTCTAGGAGCAAACACCAAGGCCTTTGACTGAGCATCAGCCACTAATCAGGTTTTAACCAGTTAACTTGCTTGGTTCTTCTTAAACTCCTATGGCTAGAGATGCTTTAAGTAGGTGTGAACTTCAGTTCACAAGAGAGCTGACAACACCTTGTCAGAAAAGGATCAAAGAACAATGACTATATTGTTAAAAAACCTGGGCTTGTGCTGTATATGTTTTGGACTTATAGCAAATAACCAGTATTTGTCTTTTAATTTAGAAAAGCTGTCTTTGCAAGCTGCATATGCCTTGCTATCTAAGGTCCACCCTGTTTAAAACAAACACGATCAAGAACAAATGTAATTCATTCTTACACGGTAAGACGTTTAAATAATGGCACTGTGATTTTCCTAATGTCATGAGAGTAAATGCAAGGGGCTTTGAGGATTCCAAGACAAATTGTCAAGATTATGGTCTAGAGAAAAAAATATGGTAGTCATCCTTGACCTGAAGTCTATCAGTCATTCTAGATACTATGTTCCCCAAAACTACAAAAGATCCTAATCTACGATCATAAGAGCAATGTTGTTTCTACTAGAAATTGTTTAGAACAACATAAACAATGTCAAAAATATCTATTTATGAAGAGTAGTAGTAGATACTATGTAAGTCCTACATTCACTGTGTAGTTCCAGTTTTCAGTTGCAAGTCACATCAAAAAGGATGGAAAATTATTTTTTATAAGTTTCTTTACTACTTAAAGTAGTACAAGAGGAATTGCATTCAGGCAGGGAAGGCTGCTTCATGGTATGACTTCAGGATCATGGCCTATATGTTTGTTTTGATAGGTAGCAAACAGTGCAACCAGCACAAGGAAATGTATGAAGTACTAATAAGAACAGTGCTGGTGCATCATGTAACCAGACCATAAATATCTGATGTAGTTTCTGAGGCAGCAATTTTGTCTTATTTGAGGTGAAAGGAAAAAGAAGAAACACAACTCAGTCTCTAAATAAACAACGTAGTTTTATAACTGTTTCTCTCCATATATTTTGTCTCAGAACTGACAGAGTTTCAGTCATTTTTACTCAGAGAAATGATGTATCCATTTGATTGCTCCACCCAGCAAGCAGCTATTACAGAGATTAAACATTTTTTGTATCATATTTAGTGATGAGGGAAAGGTAAATTTCAGCAGGATAACTTTGAAGGGAAAAGGCAAAGATTCCTGTATAATCAGATGATCATGCCTTCCAGACAAAAACAACCTGGCCTGGTGTGATGGCTCAGAAATTTTTCCTGCACAGTGGAATACATGCCTGGTCTCCTTATTCGGAGCAAGAGTCACAGCCAAAGCAAGTGCAATGTGAGTGAAGTGTGTTTTCAATTCTCTATCTCCTCTTGGGTTTTTTTCCCAAATAACATCTTATTCATTTTTTTTTCTGTTAAAAGGGATTCATACGGAAATGAAACTTTATTACAGGTGAAATTTTTCAAACATGTCATCCTATCCAGATATTAATCTTAGTATTTCATCAGGAACAAAACAAGAGCAAAGATTTTTTTCCTCCCTGCATAGGTCAAAATATAAAAACAGCAACAAAAAAAAAAAATCACTCTTCCAATTTTTTTCCTTCATAAGATGAGATTGTCAATGATTTTTGAAGGTTTCTGAATTCCAGAACAACACACAAATGACAAGGTGTAAAATCAATAGACAAAGGTATCATAAAGAAATATTTTCATTCAGATTGTCAATTTAAAAACTTGAATCACTGCTAAAACTGTTATAATTTTCAGTTAAATTAAAAACTGTATCCCTTATCAAATATAAGGACAAAAGAATATAGAGAACAGAAATTATCTATTAATCACGTTCTTTATTTTCTTCAAATGACCTGGCTGTGACTGATTACTTTAGTCAAAGAAGAGAAGTTATTATATTAGTAGAACAGAAAGCTAAAGCAGATATACTATAAAGTATGTGGATAAATAATTGACAGTCTTTACGTAGTATTTGCTTTGTAACCAGCATAATGACTGTTAAAGTATTTGTCAAGAAAAGTAAAACTCCTTAGAGAAAATGCTGTTCCTAAATATTTTTATGGGAGCTTAGATTTATATAGTTTAAGATCATTATAACTGTCTAGTTATGCTGGTCCAAGTCCTTGAATTTTTTTAGTATGCTTACCTCCATTTAAAAGAGCTCCCCCAGATATTTTCTCTTTAAGGAGGTAAGATGGAAACTAAACCAGACTAGCTAGAGCAAGCTTTTTAATGGAACTAGTAAGTTTCAATGCAATTAGAGAGGAGATATCTAGAGTGGGAATAGGTAAGATAGGGGGTTAAAAGTTGAAGAAAGAGAACATTAATACAAAGCTTTTTTTTTACTTCAGCAGAAATCTATAGAAAAATTTGTTTCCAATGTCTGATTTTATTGTTACTAAAAGGATAAAAGCAAGTGTATTTGAGAAAGGTACACAGAAACAACTGGCAGGTAATAGATTCATTATGTTTGTCATGAGAAGTACAGACTTAAAAGCCAATCAGAATGGTTTTTACTGATAGATAAAGTAATAATAATCCTCCCAAAACTGGCAAAGGCTGCAAAATCACACTATGATGTGACAAGGTATAAAGGTAAGTAAAATGAATAGTTGCTGGAGAAGATGAGTCAGAAACCTTTTGTCAAATTAAAGAACTAGAGATTAGTTTGAGTTGGAAGGGATCTTTTATAGATCACCTAGTCCAACTCCTCTGCAATGGTCAGGGGCATCATCAACTAGACCAGGTTGCTTAGGGACACATTCAACTGGACTTCAAATGTTCCCAGAGATGGGACATCCAAAACTTCTCTGGGCAACATATGTCAGTGTTTCACCACCCTCATTGTAAAAGATTTCTTCCTAATATCTAATCTAAATTGACCATCTTGTAGTTTAAAACCATTTCCCTTGCTCAAACAAGGTTTGTTGCCATCACTGTTATAGGTCCTCTTCCAGTACCAACACGGTATCTCATTCCTGTAGTATAAGTTGTTCACAGAATCCTCATGTTATTCTGTTCTGTGCAACACCAGCCATGTCATATCAAGGCACCCTTTATTCTGTTAAAGAGTGATTGTGATAGTGAGTGTCCATAGTCTCATTCAGACACTATTTTACCTAATTCAACAGCCCTGTCTCTGTTCTGACTTTTTGGAACCGGTGCACAGCTGAGTCGCTCTCTACTACTATGTAGCAGGGGCTTCTCCAACAAATAAATGTTCTCTTGTTTATTTAACAAGTGTCTCAAGTTTATTTAAAAGTGTCTGAGACATTGAATGACTCTTTATCCATTAACCCATTCCACCACTAAAAATACATTCAAGCGACACAGCATTGGCAAAAAAACTGTCAGTTAAAAAAGAACATGCTACGATACTATGCAATTGTTCCTCCTCCAAAATAGTAGTTTTCCTTCTTTCTCTTCCATGTGATCACATTATAAAAACCTTTTTTCCAGTTAGACAGCTTTTTTCTTCTTCATTTTGTTAGCTTTTTCTTTTCCCTCAATTCCGCAGCAAGCAGACTGTATGCACACACACACATGCACATCCACCCCCCACCCCCGCCCTTTCTCAGTCTCTCTGCTTTTAGCAATAATTTGCACATAATGGAACAGCCAGAGGGGGGTTTGATCAATGACCTCTGTCTCAGAGATGCTGTTCCAAGGGAAACACATCTGCCAACATAAAGTATTGGAGCAATCATAGCTCAGTGAGCGCCGTAATAAGCAACTGTTACACTGGAGCCATCAGTCATGTTCAGTTACAGACCTGAAAGGATATGGCACCTCAGGGAGCAATGTCCTTCCATAAATTTGGGCAGCAATGAAGAATGATTTGCAATCAAGTAATAAAAGGCCTAAAAAAGGTCCACCACGCATACTAACATCCAATACAGCTGACAAAGAAAATAAAAAACCTTGGCATTGTTTGCTCATTATGTAAACTACACAGCTGTCCAAGCAATTAAGATATGATTTTGGGAATTCTCTCGTAAAAATTTGCTAACAGCGCTTCCACTTGTGAAAGTGACATTCTTCTTTATCAGTAAAGTGCATTTCATTAAGGTAATGCAATTTCATCTAGCTTAATAGTAGGAATTGCTTAACCTTATGGCAAGAGTACGTAAACAACATAAAATTAATGACACTCCATGCATTGTGGGAATAGATTTGCATTAGTGACAGCATTGATCAAGTAATAGAGAAACTAACATGCACTTCCAATTGTTAGTACTCTAGGGATTCCTGTTCACTATCTGCAAAGTCATATTTCTGGTCTTCTGGTTGCAAAACTGTTAGAAAAGATAAAATTCACAGTAAGCTTTGCAATTTTTCAGTACTAACACCAGTGAAATAAGCATGATAAAAAAGGTGTGGGTCTGAGGGGATCCATCTTCACAGGCAGGCTGAAAATATAAATAAAACAGAGGAGATGTGCAAAGGTCTTCTAGAAGTGATGATTGACTTTATACATTCAACAGCCCCATGATTCAAGAGGTTTTTTTCTTCCTTCAGATGAGAAAATTTTAAGTGCTGCAGACACCACGTCATGTTCCAATATTTTTATGAATCCAGCTACAGGAATGTTTATTATGCTTATATGTTTTATTATTTCTTCTTCTACCATTAATGGTATGGCTGTGTGGTTTTGCAGAGTATTATGGGCTGGAAAATTCCCTAATATGTAAGATTTTTCACATGCCAAAGTCAAGAAAAAACACTGAAGACATGTAAAGTCACATCTGGTCACAGGAGGATCTTCAGTCTTTTGTACTTCCTTTCTTCCAGTGATGAGGCTTTACAGACACATACAACACAATACAGGTCTATCAGCAGAGCTTGTTTTGGCTAGTCTGACCCCTTTCTTATCAGAGATGTTTTTCTCAGGCCTTTCTTGGTGCACAAGGTTCAGAAACCTCTGACTGCGTACAGAGGCTGGGTGACTTCCTGAAAAGTCTCCCTTAGACCAGCACAAACATGTCAATCCATAGGAGTAGCCCCAGTTAAAACAGCTAAATCTTGATTTTTGGTATTTATATACTGCACTGAAGACCAGCTTTCAGTTCCTCTTTGTTCCAAAGGAACAACTTAATAAAACTTGTCTGAAATGCTCTCATTTTATTCGTGTATGCCCTTGTTTTCCCACAGTCCAATTAAATGCTGTGGTTTAAAACCAGCTGGGAATTAAACTCCAAATTAGCTTCCCTCTGGTGAGAGAGGAACATAGGCAGAGACTATGGGCTCAGATAACTATTTACTGAAAACAAACAGCAAGAAACGAACAGAAACAGCAACAACACATTAATAATAAAAGTATACAACAGAGAGAGTGATTTACACAAAAATGGGCACACCAGCCTGACCCAGTTCCACACGGCTGCTGAGACAAAGACAAGTCATCGGACATTAGCACTGCTGGCACCACATGGCCTCCTGCTACAAAGGAGAAAACGACAGACATTACCGCAGCCCTTCAGTGACAAACCTCCCTTCCCTGAGCCAGTGGGAAACAGTGATGGACAAACCCCACCCAAGCCATATTGCCTGCATTACTCCACTCCACCATGGCTCCTCGTGGCACCTGCGGTGCACGCACGCTGCTGGGTTTGGCAGTATTTGGCTGGGATGGGCTGGGCTGGGCTGGGCTCAGCTAGTCTCCATTCTACTCGGCTGTATTCGTCACTTGGACTTGCATTCTCTCGCGGGGAAGAGGAACAAAATGGCACTGCTTCTGTGCAGTGGTGTTCCCTGCTTCTGCCGTGTCCCCAGCAATGATGGGTGTGGTATAGAATAGCGAGCTGGTCATGCTCACAAAGTTCTGGGCTCCACCTCCTCTCAGCAACCATGAGAAAACTAGGGCAGTGTATCAGCAGGAAATCCATCATAGAGATGATGGAAAGTAGGGAAATGGGGCAGAGATTGGCAAGACACGTCCAACAAGGAGTGCTACTTCTCCTGGGGCTTTTATTTTAGTTTGGTTTACAGCTTATTTCTTATTTTAAAGCTTTTAATTTAGAAGACAAAACTAAACTAACTAACTCTGGCTCTTTCCTCTAGACGCAGGACATAAATGAAATTATTGCCTGTAAATCCTCTTCACTTAATTAACTTCATGACTGAAAAAATTGCCTCTGCCTGCAGATGCTCCGGCTAAAGCAACATTGACGTAGTAGACAAGCTTACAATGCAGTCGTGGTCCCAAGTCTCCTTAAGCAATAGCAGGGCAAGGTTTTATTTAAAACCAGAGTGGGTGACACTTTCTTATAACATTGGGTTAGACTCCTGGTTCTAAGTATCTTTTTCATATTGAAGTCGTTCTTCAATAGAAAAAAGATTCAAAGTTCTCAAACAAGAGTCATGCAACTAGAGGGAAAGGATGTTTTACTAGCAATCAGCCAGGTCTTTGACTATACAGACCTAGAGTAGAAAATCCAACAAAGAGTAAATTCCTCTTATTTAAGAAGCACCAGTATGTCATTCCAGATGGCAGGCAAGACACATTGCTGGATTAATGAGAGCAGAATAGAATGAGCAGTATAAATCGGAAGCCTAAAAAGCCTAAATCTGTATAATTCCTAAACCCATCAACAGGACAATTTCTAGGTACAGAACAAGCAGGTCTCTGTACGTAAGAAGAGGATTAAGAGAATAAAAGTCCCTAAAGGAATTTGTTCTTAAACAGTTTACTGCTTTACTGCTATACACAGAACTCCAGGATACTGCAGTTAACAGTGTTAACTTATGACAGGAGAACTAGTAGCTAGCAATGCTAAACAATTCCTGCAGGGTTTTAGAAGTCTGAGATTCAGATTTACAAAATAAGCCCTTTTAAAAATATTTAAAGGGGTTTGGGTTTTTCCTTTTTTTGCAAGTCAGGCTGCAGCTAGTTTAAGAAAGCTAGGCAAAGATCCTATTATCTTTATTTGCTATTATCCATCAGGAAGTCCTCTTTACAGGGGAAAATTACATTTCATAATAAATCTACATAAGAGATTACTGTGTCTTTCATAATTTAGTCACCCATTCTTAGAGGGAGGAAATCAGCCTGACAATGGGCATTACAGATAGTGCTAAGCAGCTGTCCAGAAACTGTTAATTTCTAGGGGTAAGTCCTGCAGATAGGCTTTATTTCTAAATGTGAAACAATTACATTGTTTCAGAGTTTTTCCAGTTATATCTCCCAGGGCTTACAGAAAGCACTGATACACAAAAAAAAAACATAGGGGCAAAACCTCTATGTATTTAAACAGAGATCTATTCCCATGTACCAAGACAGAAAAAAATTGAAGTTCTTCTGGAAAGGATTACTAAATCAGAGGGCCACTGTGTCTTAATTCTCTAATAGTTTGATTTGATTTCATAGGTCCCATTCTTTCATGATTTGGGCACTGTTGCCCTGGGTTTTGCTAAAGCTTTGTTTTTCTGTAAGCCTTCTGTTTTTAACCTTGAAGTCAAAGATTTTCTCACACAGTTATGTAAATAAAGCCGATGTTTACTTAAGTATTGAAATGTGTATAAGAATAATGTAGTGCCAATAAACCGTCATTTGCTTCTTTCTGCTGAACCTGGCAGGTGTAAAAGCGTCTTTATTGTGTCTCCACGGACACAGGGCACAAAAACTCTGCTCCCCAAATGTGTTTCTCCAGTTTCCACAGGATTGTTTATTACTATTTACACAGCAAAGTGTCTTCTTTCTTAAAAGGTGATCTATCAACACTGGCTTCAGTTTTGAATGGAAACCCACTTATGATTGAATTAACACAGTAGATCTGAGGGAAAGAGAGATACACTTGAACGCTTTACTTTCTTCTCATTTTTTATGGGATTTATTTGAATGAGATAATTGTGTCCATCATATCATGCTTTTTAATCTACACTCCTTCTGTGCCCCCAACCCAGAATTCTGATTTCTGCCAATAGTTAGAACTTCATATTTCCCCTCCTTGTTTCCATCTCAAACACCTTTTAGTAAAAGTCATGACTCTTGTCATTTCGTGAGGACGCGTGCTTCCCTTTGCATCAGTGAGACTTTTTGCAGCCCTGAGGGCTCTACACATCATAAAATACAAATGATGAAATGTTCTGCATCTTAGGTAGAGCACAGTGGCCAAAATCGAGGTACCTCTTCTCTTTCAGGTTTAACAAAATATAAATAACTTTTGAGAGAATTTCATCCATGAGTACAGGACCAACGTATAACTCTCTTGGACTTTCAGAAACTCATGGTAAATTGCACCATTTGAAAAGAAGGGTGTGATTTTTTAAAAGCTCATACCAACAACCATGTGTTTTATGTTATAATTAAAATATTCAATTTAGCTGAAAGCCACTTATATCACATATAACTTCTCCTGATCAGCCTCAACACTATGTCCATAGATGAGAAAGCAAATATCCAACACTTTGCACCAGAACTATGAAGATATTTCCTCACCTAATACAACATAACTATCATGAAGTGGACAACAATCAACAAAGATATTCCTTTTATTTGTCTTTCTCTCCCCTCCAGCTCTCGTCATTCAAATCTAATATATTCTGAATATTTAAGGTAGAGAAACACACAAAAGCCATACAGTTCATGTGTCTTTTTCACCACAGATAGACAATTGTCTCTCTATTTTCCTTATGGATAAGATTTAGGGGAGCTTCCATGTAATGGAAGTTGGTCACATTTCCTGAATGCTGAATATCTGCTTTACACGAGACAGTGACTAAGGAAGATTTCATTATTTTAAAATATTTGATAGAGTAGATACTAGGCCAGCTGGAGACTTAGCTATTCTGGAGAGCCTATGAGCTCTCTAAGGGCACGTCCTAAAGTTGCAGTACGTTATGTTTGTCATTCATTTCATTTAAACATAAGACCAATGAGAACTATGCTTCATGACACTCTTAAGGATATGTTGTCTATAATTCTGATACTTCAATTTAATTCAAAACAGAAAATAGTTTCCATTCAATCCATCTCTCCAATATCACAACCACATTCCTGGTCTGCTTTAAAATATTTTATAGGATATAAAAAGTGTTTATACTAGACATTTGCCAACTAGTAAGGCTATTGTTCATTCCAAATGACTTCATAGCTTTATATTCATTGACAGCTCATACCAATACTTTCACAAGTATACTCTACCTATTTAATTACTAATGAGCTGCAATTAAAAGCTTTCTTTCCCTTTCCCTAAACAATATTTATTTGCTACATAGCTTGGGCCAGACTCATACAAACTTGAGGGTTTCAGTGGAAAAAAAACAACAAAAACAACAACGTTTTGACATAACTTTTTGGCTTTCAAATATCAAGCTAGAGTGAAAAAAAAAAAAAACCACCACAATTAATACATCAGAGAGGTCTGCCAGGCTTTTATAGCAATACAGGATTTTTCAGCTATAAAGAAACATATTGAATCTTCAGAGCACAGCCTATTCTTCACTGCTTCAGTTGTCTTCTTTTGTTTACAAGTCCCTGCCATCCTTCCCTGTGAATTGAATGCTAAACTGTCTCTGGAGAGACGTTATATTGCTTACAGAATGCCTCAGCAGATGGTGCTTCCTGTTGCAACAGAAGGCTGTGATTACACCTGAACTCTTCAAGAACTCTAACTTACACAGAAAAACAAGATAAATGGAAGTCTTACAGCTCTATCCTTTTCCTCCTCTGTTCTCTCACCTTCAGAAAAAAAAAAAAAAATCTAGATTTGGAAACTGCTAACAGTTTACCACAATAGTTTGGCCCAACCTCCATTTCAGACATTTGATCACTTCATACCTTACTATAGCACTGCTTATTATATCTATAAAATGAAGAAACCTCCACCAGGAAGAGTCCATAAACACAAAATGAAGCACCATGAACACCACTGGATTCAAAAGTTCTATGGTCTATAGCAGTTTGATACTGAATGTGAAATGGACCCTTTTACAGAAGATCTATGAATTCTTTGTAGGAAAACATTAATCCCATTTATTTCCCTGATCTATTAGTTTCTGTAAAATGTAAAGCTAATTTTAGGACCATATAGCTTAAAACCAAGAACCATAGCAGCATAATAAATAGGAAGTTAACTAATGTATGTATTCTCTTAATAATTACCAGATAAATAATTACCATTGAAAGGCAGCCATCTGAAATAAAGAGTTCCTGTAAATTACTTTCCACTGTCTCTATATCCTGAATACTGTTCTGCATGGTTTCTACAGACAGCCTGCATAGCTCATACGGACAAGGCAGGACAGAAGAGGGTCAACACTACTCTCTGCAGGTATTAGTCATGCAAATTAGTCTTTTATCTGGCAGAGAAATATCCTTGTCTGTTGTGTGACTACACTGGGCTCTGTCTACCTGTACTATTGTTATTTTGAGCTTTGATTATCTTCATGATTTCAGCCCTCAAGTAACTTCAAATCAAAACCAATGCTCAATTTGTTTGTAGAGTTCCAGGTGGCCAGGGACCTCTTGGGACCTTGCAAAACAGAAACAGATGAAAATAGGTCCAGGCCCTTTCCTTAAAGGAGTATATGGATCTGCCCACTTCTTAGTGTCCAAGAAGCTGAAGTGCCACTGAAGCTGAAAAGGCTGCATTCATCTGGGGTTTTGTAGCCACAGGACAATATTTCCACCGTAGGTGGATCCCTATCACAGAAGACCTGCCGTCCTCCTCCCTCCCCAGCTGAAATAGAGAGAAAATTAAATTTTTACCTAGAGTGACCTAAATAGAAAATTAAACCTGTATCTGGATTTTGCAACTTTTATCAATCTCACCTTTTATATAGATGATTCATCAATTTCACTGTACACCTTAGCAGAATGAAGTCTTTGGTGTTTTCAGTGAAATTTCAAAAGTCTCACTGTAAAAAATCATTTATAAAAGTTTCTAGTTAAAAAAAAAATCCGTTCAGAATCTTCACTAAGTTTCCAACACTTAGTAATTTCTTACAATCTTTTTTTATGGGCATGTTTTCCCCAAGAAGTAAGTTCTGGCAGATCTGAATATTATCAGGCAATGATCAATTTCTTTAAATAGGAAAAAAATCCCTTACCTTATCAGGAAATTGTCAGTAAAAAAATTCTCTTTTTGCCTTTCCTTGCCTTCTCAGAATACATCTATACATTGTAACAGAGAGGAATGTGATAGTAGCCAACTAATTGTATTACTGCAAGCTAACTCACACCAGTTGACCAAGCTCTTAACAGACCTGACCTAGCTGTCCTGTTTTCAGTGTCTTTCTACTTGCCTCTGCACCCATGTTCCCTCACACTCCTCTCTGTAGGACTCTCTCCCCACCAGCACAGCCCAAAAAAGAGAGTTCTCAGGCCCTTGTGTTCATTGCAACATTTCTTACTGACTCAAGTGTCTGGATGGTGTATGTGTATCCCTTCTTATGACTAGCAAATAAAAAGAATTGATTTGTACTGACTAGTCATTTAAGAATTAGGATGGCACTCAGTCATTACTTAGTATGAGCCTACTAGGTGTTCTAACAAGAGGTCTCGAGAGAAGATGTGGGGAAATAAGTAGAACTCAGTTCAAATAACATTTTATTTTAAAACCACTATCAATCCCAGTTTTAGTTAGCTCCATTAACTTCTTTTAGATGTCAGTGTTGATACAGCTCTGCCTAGGTATATGAATACTTAAGCATGATGGGCAAGCATAGGAACTGGACAATAACACCATTTTTGTTAGAACACAAAAATGAGAAAGTCAGTCACAATGATTAGGTCAAGAATCCCCATAGGCTGTGAAACACTTTTAAACACGTGAGAAGAAATGACAACATTTTCACCCACATTAATGATACAGGGGCCAAAACCTGGTGGTCATCTCAGATTCCTTCACTTCTTTCTCCTGTACATCCATAACAATGGCAAATCTTGTAACCTCTCCTCTATGATGTTTTAAAAACCTCTCAATCAGTCATTCTCACATTGTGGTGGAATAAAACATTAAAAAAAAAAACAAAAACAAAAACAACCCAACCCTTCACTTCAGTTTCTTCTCTCATTAACACAGTAACATATTGGGCAATTATGTACATGTCTTACTTCATGTAATTTACATTCTTCTATACTTCCTTCACTCCCCCTCATTCTTGATGTATGCTCATCTGCTCATACATAATTTCATCTTCCTCATATTTGCCTCCTGGTTTCCTACAGTTACTCATCTCTTGGTGCCAGTTAAGTAATTTCTTCTCTCAGAGTTTCCCTCTCTTTTGACTCTTCTTAGAAAAAAGCTCTGTCCTCTAAGCTATCTATTCAGGTAAGCATCTATATGAAATTTTCTATTAATAAAAACCAAACAAACAAGCCAATAAAAAAAAAAAACAAAAGCAAACACCTACATCTTATGTAATGGGAGTAAAAGAACAAATAGACAAAATAAAATTAAAAACTGCTTATTCAGTGTAAGGTATATCTTTACCCTTCTTCTTGGCTGATGAAAATAAATGGTTCATTGACTACAGAAAATAGAATTGTTGCCTATTTTTAATGGAGAAGGTAAGCCTTGAACTCTGGCACATTACAAAAAGCTCTGTGTCTTCAGCCATTAATCCCAATGCATGATTAGCACAGTTAAAGTTGCAGAAAAGTAGCCAGGACAGCTTCAGCCAGCCAAAACTCTACCCCTGGGGAAATACTATATTTTCATCCTGGTGTCCACACATAGTCACAGCTTGCTTGCCTTGCATATCAGAGAAACCCATTTCCTTCTTTCCTATTAGACCAGTTCAGAAATCTCCTCCAGTATTTAAAAGTGTCTATTATTTAATTTCACACATTTTTCTTAATACTATGGAGAATAATGATTCTTGTGGCTTTCCCTAGCTTCTGGACAAAAATTTGAGCCCTAACCCCCATCTCAAGAAGAGTACCATTTCTACTGTCATCATCAGCTTTTTTTCTGAATGGACTGCTTTTGCTTCTTATGGCAGAACTCTCTGTTTCTCAGAAAAACACCTTAAATCTTTCCATATTCATATGAACATCTTAATATTCTTAATGTTCTTTGGGATCTCTAAAGGGCAATAATTCCTTGTGTATTTTTGTGAGGTGCTTCACAAAAGAGTGCGTGATTCCAGATATTGCCAAAACATTTCAAAACTTACCACCTTCCATTTTTCATGGCTTTTGGTTTGGAATGAGTGTTAGGAGGACAATAATGGACTAAGCAGCTGCTGAAGCAGCAGACCTCAGTAGTGTTATTTGGGAAGAGCAATGCATTCAAACAATAAACTTTACTTACTAGATATATGCAAAGATGGATCACTAGCTCTCTCTAAAGAGGTTTCAAAGCACATTTTTAGAGGCAGGCAAAAAGACATTTCATAAATTTTGCATTCCAGCAGTACTAGAAATAACATATTTTGCTGAATCTTCAAATATCAACACATCAGCTGCTGTTCATCCTGTTCCTCGTCTGAAGAGTAATTATATGACAGCTATTAACAAAGTAGCCAAGACCCCTACATCCTCATCCTCACACTTTTTTCACGTGTTGACACTTTAGATAAACTTCTTAGATAGGATAGTGAAGGGGAAAAAGGCAGAAGGCCTGTGTTTTCATAGGAATTACACAAATATTGCTGAGAAACTGGTTAAATGGAGTTTACATAAAATTGACAGAAAGTCAGTGGTAGAGTACAAAACTGAATCCAAAGCTTACTAATATCATTAGATAAATGTCCTTAGTCTCAAATCTCCTTTCCAATGTAAAGTTGGTTTTTACTGTTGACTTTACTGCAACATGGCACATAATCGTCAGGAAAGAGATGAGTCAGCCTTTAGTATCAGACAGGTCAAGGGAGTTGTGTTTCTCTACTTTGAAAATATCACCAGGTTTTCAGATTTAAACTTTAGTACTGCATGTATTTCAGCAAAAATACTAACCAGAAGATGATGACATAAAAAGACCTTCAAAAATCTAAGATCTCCCTTCTTACTCCATTTAAATCTTTTGAAGTGTTTTTAGTATCAGCTATTTTCAGGAAGGTTCACTGTCAATATCTGAATGAAATCACGTATTCTGCTTCTCCACAGCCCATCAAATGGGAAAATCAAGATGCTTATCAAATTTCATAGCATGTTTACCAGGTTACAATGGAGATTATTAAGGAAAAAAAAAAAGTCTCATGCAAGAAAATTTCATACTGTTTCCAGTTCAAGTTGATTTAAAGCACTGAAGTTCACAAGAAAAATTCTAATATGAAATACTAATGTTTTGCATTTTGTTTTCCTCCAATCAATGGCTGAGAAAACAGTGCATACTAAGAATAATAAAATGTAGTTTACAATAGAATACATATATTAATAGTAGAAAATTTGATAAAATATCAATGATTTTTAACTTTAATTTGGTTTTAAAATCCTTCTTCCTGAGACATGTATATGCAACTGTGACTCATGCTGGCAAAAAGTACATGTCCTTACAACATCTTTAAGAGAGTTGCTATCTTCTCAGTTTACTTTATTATTACTTCAAAGACACAAACTCGTCTAACCGAATTCAAGTGTTGAAACAAAGGAACTGAGATCTTAGGGAAGTTCTCAGGTTGAGAAATGACAGGCTCAATAAATCATTGTTATTTTCTCTATGTAATGTGAAATTTAAGCATTGAGATATAGGAGATCCAGAGGAAGGATAAGATTTTCTGAATGATGGTCCATCTTTTTTTCCAGTTGTCTTGTTAGACAATCAAATTTGAGTCAATGAATATATGGTTATAACTTTTAAATATGGAGCAATTTCTGACTGTAGTCCTGAGTTTTGTAATATGAACTTATATTTGTTGGAAAGCTTAATGAATGTTGATATTAAATCATGTTATCTGATGTATTTTATCCTTTAAAATTATATAATTTTTTTTTTTTTTTGCATTTTTGATGAAGGCAATTCTGAATGTGTCCACCAATTAGCAACGGACCTGCAAATAAACTCTTTGGCTTGTCTAATTAACAATTATTGTTCAGTAGTCTCCTAAAAGATTATATTTCCTAGCTACCAATCAATATATTTGCATCCAGCCAAAGATGTCGGGTAGCATCTCAACTTATGTCAAATAAAGTAACTTTCTTTCCAAAGAGTTGTGCTGGATGTTGTCCTTTCAATTAAACCCTTCAGGTTTCTTTTTGCATTGACAGAAATGATGTTTTCTTTAGCTTTTGACAGATGTAGGTACATAAAGTAAAAATAATTCAAAAAAGATGTTCTATCAAACATGGCAACACTACTTGTATGCAGATACCATCATGTCCAGAAATTCATGTTCTTCCACTTCTGTTGGATGCAGGGGACCAAAAGAGCAGGAAGCCACCATAGTAATTTTGTAACATTCCTGAATAAACGTCATGGTTCCTTCATGGGGTTGTTACCAATATGTAAGGAGCTTTTTCCTTTTTTTTTTTTCCTCAATGCACTGCTAGGCATCATAGGAACACTTTGGGAAAGAATCACTAATCCAACCACACAGGATCTTTTCAAAGCTCTCTCCTCTCTACCAGCACCGAGACTGACACCAGGTGCCCAGGCCAAGGCTACTGCTCAGCTCCTAGTCAAAACATCCATCCAAATTAACACTGATTTCCAATAAAAGGTATTGATTTAACAAGGCTGAAAGACTCTCATCCCTTTTAGCCACCAATTTGCATACATATTCTAATTGTCATTCAAATCTGTTAAAAGAGTAGCAAGCCTATGGACCATGAATTCAGCCTTGTTCATCCCTTAATAGTTAGAGTTGCTGGATCATTAATATCAATAATGAGCTAGAACGGCCATTAGTGTCTAAATGAAATATGCCACAAATTACTGATTTATCATTATGTTTGTCAGTAAAAATATACTCTGGCATAGCAGGGTAAGCAATTATATCATTCCAGAGTCTGCAAAACTACAAGTTTTTCCTAGAAGGTCTGAGAAAATTAATCAGATGCTGTCATTTTATTGCCAAACAATTTGTGAAAGATGCAGCATATAGTACAACAGGAAAATCCAGCAATTTTTTTTAAACTGCAAACTTGAAAGTGCTATCTGTTAATGAGTTATTTGTTTGCTAGCTTGTCTGACCTATTGCCTTCTTCCTCACATGTTTCTCCTTTCACTAGTTTTAAACTCTGTATCTTTATTCTGTTCTTGGACTAGATTTCAGACACTTTCTCTCACTAAACTGGCTCAGACAAAAACTGCCAGGCTGCTTAACTACCCCATTCTTCTCCTTTCTTTTGTACCTATTTTTCAAAATCTGTGGAAGAGCAAAGTTCTAAAGGTTTGATCGTCATATATCATTTATGCATTTTCTAAAGAAGTCATTGCAATACTGATATCAGAGATATGCTGCTTGTAGTGTATAAAAAGTATTGCTAATCCCATCCCATAGAGATACCATTTCTACCATTCCATCTTCTCCAACATTTCACTGCAGCAGGAAGAATCATGCTAATCTAGGGCTTTTTAAGAGTATGTCATTGGCTACTTCAGCTGAGTTTTAACATGAGTTTCTGAATTAATCACTTGACCGAACTGTTTCAGGATATGGAAAATTCACCTCAGTTTTATATAGTTAAAGGCATTTTATTTTTTTTTAAATACACTCACATAAGTTTAGAAGTATAAAGTGTTCTAAATGCCTAATATATAAGGACTATAAATAGCAAAAAAAAAAAAGACCCAAACAAACAAAAAACCCAAAACCAAAACCAAAACCAAAAACAAAAAAAACCCCACAAACCACCAAAAGTGAAAGCAATAGGAAAGATCAGTTTGCTTGAACTATTTGCGAACAAAGGAGGACCACAATTTGTGGATGATAACCAGCAAAATACAAGGTAACCAAATTGAGACAAACTCTCTCTAGTTACTAATTGTAAGTCAGCACTTGTCTATATAAAAGTTTGCATAAGATATTTAAACAAATTGATTCATGGTTCTCAGTTGTTTGGAAGAAATTTATGCTGCAGATTGCCTGCTACTCAAGTTAGATTCTTTCTGGTATTTCTTTAGCATTTTCCAAGAGTTCCCTGGGAAGATGCCTGCGGTAGCTTATGACTCTGCCAATCTAAAAAGAAAACACAAACTTTCCTGTTCTAATGAAAGTGACACTCAAATATTAGCAGTGAAGAAAAAGTCAATAAAAACTTCTATGTGGACGAGCCCCATGTTTGGAGTTACAGTTTATCTGTAGTCTCACTGTGACCAGTATCCCAAATTAATTTTTACACCACATAGCTGCAATTTCACAAGATGTTTGGGAGCTGAATGGACTTGTCATATAGTCAAATCACTGTAGGAAGGACAAGGACATTGTCCTATCACTATCAGCCAGATCACTAGAGAGGCACAGAGCTGCCTGCTATGGGGCAGAAACATTAAATAAGAATGTGAGGAAGGCTTGGAAGCAAAGCTAGAGGTAAGATTTATTTAAGTAATGGGACAATTATTCTACAAGCCTTTAAAAAGGTTTAAACCTTTTCAAACCTTGCATTTCAAAAACCAGACAGGTTTTGAGAACTGTCTCTGCAAAGATAAACACTGAGTTGTCAATCTGGCTCTCTTTTTTTAGGTGACAGCATCTATTTCAAAACAAACAGCAAAGACAAAGAAAGCATTTGTTAGATCTTTAGTGTAAGCTGGAAATTCTCAGTTTGTAGCAAATTTAAGGTTTTTGTGAGAATATATCCTTGTGCTTCTTAGCAGTTGTCTTGAGGAAGTAATTTGGGGGACCCAGCTGAGTGGTTGGTCAGGTTTAGCACCTTCAGTTCCAAGTAATCAGTGTGACACACGTCTCTCACTCCAAGAAACCACAGCTTTTTCACAATTGAAAAAATTTGAAAAGTATTCTGGGAAGATGTAAGTTTGACTCAATAAATTGTAAAAGAAAAGGATAGAAAATATATGTCACATATTCTTACAGCCTAATAACTTGATGTCTGTTTATGAAGACAGTGAGGAAAAAGATTTAGAAATTATTAAGCAGGAAACCCATACTATTATCTAAATTCTTACAAGCGGAATGTCAAGACTCAAATTTCTCACTCTACCATAACCACTTTTGACCATGTAGCTATTTCTCCTAAATCAGATTTCACAGCTGAAAAAGCATTTTAAGCAGAGGAGCACTAGCAACAGTAAGAGATCCATGGAATGCAACATGGATACCACCTCATAAAAAAGGATAAATATTACACCATTATTGTCTTGAAACACAAACTTATGTCCCTGATGGTGGATACATTGGTCTGATATTATACACTATGCATCCATGCAAGAGCCTTATTGAAGTTATGCAGAAAAAACTCTAGATTTGTGTTCTGTAAGTCAGTTCTCTCTGTGGATAAAGTGCAGAGCACAGTCTGCATGCCCGTAATAACTCCAACTTACTTTCCACACAGGCTTATGTCTCCACAGATTCTTCCACTCTCTCTTCTTTATCTTCTGCTAGGTAAAGCATGCTATGGGAAGAAATTGGTCAGTCATTTTCAACAGGAAAGGCAAAGGACAGTCCTGACATTTTGTTATTTATCTCTAGACATGTCCTCTCAAAAAGGTCAACTTTTCTATAAAAAATACTGTAGTGTCACTTTGTTGCCATGGGATGATTTGTGCTCAAAGGCCTCCTTTTATCCTAGGCTCTTGCCTTGACAATTTAAAGTTCAGCATCAACATCATACACCACCCTTCATCATCATCAATATCACAGACACTAGTTCAGCACTGTAAACAGGAGTTAGTAAAGGCTAGGAGGGTCAGTTCAAATAAGCATTCAAAAGTTCAACTGTTTATCAAAATAATTTCAATTTTTAGAGCAGACTGGAAATCCTTCAAAACTAAACTTCATGGTAAGTTTAGGCCTTGACATGCAGAGGACCCTGAGAAGGAGATAAGACTTTTTTTCATTCATTTAACTGTCAATTCGTAAACAGTAGTGTCTGTCTTAAATAGAAAATTTTTGATGTTTAGAGGCAAAATTGGGAACAGAAGGAGTAAGGGCAGACAGAACCCAAACCCCAAACTAATGTGTTTCTTAGAACACTGAAAACCAGGTTTGCAGGGATCAACTGGTAGGGTCATTCTTGCACAGTTCCCACTCACCTGTCCTGTTATTGGAGTCCCTGAGTAAAAACAGACAAATATCAGCTCACTGCAACTCAGCCCTGACATCCTTCCCTATCTACTATACCAGTCAGCCATTTCCCATTCCTTCTGGAGTATGCACTTTGAGGAGAAGATATAATGTAAGCTAATTTGAAGGATGGATGGCCAAGAAACAGAATAGTGTTCAAATTTGACTAGCTAGCTGGAGAAAGTTTATCAGCATGCAGTCCATCAGCATGCTGTCTCTTAGACATCTTCTTTCTGAAGACAAGCATAAGAGCAAGAAAACTGTAACATAAATCTGCAGCTTATTAAAAAGGAAAACACACACTCCCCTTGACAATACCTTACACATTGCCAACTATAGGGTAAAAAAGCATGTTCTCCCACCTCCTGAAGACTCCAGCTGATTGAAGTGGCTGGGTTTCAACTCCTCTCACAAAAAGGTATCTTCATGGAAAATTTTAGCTTGAATGAGTAATATTTGTGAAAACAGTTGTAATGGAAACTTCTGAGCAAACTTCCCAGAATTTCAGTGTGAAAAATTGTCAGATATATTTGCTTAGGTTTTTTTTTAATTACAAGACTGATTGATGTACAAGCACGAAGGCCTGGACAGGAAATCACTATATTGTACTACTAAATGAAAATCAGAGGATAGTTAGGCAGGGAGAAGTGTTCATGAATAAGTTTGATGAAGGTGGGTTGAAGATATTAAAACAAAATGTGCAGGTTTTTATTCATGGATCCTAGAGAAATGGCAATGCAAAAGTTTTTTGCTTTGATTTTGCACAGCAGCACTTACACAAAAGTCATAATGCACAACCTCATTGCATTAACCAGCTAGTGAGTGTTACTGCTTCTGAAAAGTCTGGCTGTACGAAATCGTTCTGAATCAGGGAGCTCAAAGGAGTGGCCTTTTCCTCCCCCTTCTTCAAGGATCTGCCAAGCATGTCAGATTGTTCATGTTAAATTACGCCGGATGGCGCTGAGATGTGCACTGCTGTCATCTAACGGCTGAGCTGCAGCTGTCAAATCCATCGCACTGTGAGCCTCCTGTAGCAATCCAACACTGGTCCAAAACACAGGAACAGGCCTCTATCCACTAATTTACGACGAGTTGAAACCTGACAGGTAAAGAATATGTATGACAATGAGAGAAGAATATTAATCTTACCAGCTCTAACAACTTCTCCTTACCTGCAGACAAACTAGTTTATTAAAATCCCATGGCTAAACTCAGTTCTGGCTCAAAGTGCAATGGTTCTGTTGATTTAGTCAGCAGCTTATCTGGCTATAAATTTTAAACCTTCAAAGCAGGCAAAAAGAGGGCAATTACTGAAAATTAAAAGAATATCCAAACAATCAAAATGTTTGTCCGTATATCTGTACCTTGAATTGTGCTGTGGCTTTAACAATTTAACTCAGATTATCAGCTGAGACTCAGCAATGATTAAGCTTGCACCTTGTACATATTTATTGTCCTTACTGACCTCTCTATTTACTTAGTAAACAATCTTTTTTAAGTTTTCCTGTGGTTCAGTCCGTGCTCGGGAAACACTAATCTCTCCCAGGTTTTAGCTTTCTCAGTTCCCCTGCACCATGGTTTGACCTGCAGGCAAATGAAGCCATTCAAATATTTGCTTATCTTGTCATCTGTTCTCATCAGACCTTGCAATTCCTGTCATGCCCCACATGTCAGTTTAAAGCATAACGTCATTAATACCTCCAGTGCACTAATGAATGCTTCACACATGAACGCATTAATGAAATGTGTTATTGTTTTCCCTCACAGGACATTAACAATCTCGCTCACGCTGAGCCCCTGAAGCCCTGCAGTGCTGCTGAAAACCACTAGCTATCAAATGAACCCTCAGTTACGCCTCAGTAACTTTAAGTTCAAGTTTATCACTGAAGTGTCACTAATGTGAGGAGAAGATACAAGCCTCTAAGGTCTTTTGGGCCCAGCTTCAATTACCTTAAAGAGTAACAGGAGGCAATAGCTGCAAGGGAAAAATACACCATCATATAAATGAAATGCTGTCCAGACAAAATAGGAAAGATCTGGGTGTCAATGTGGTAATTTGTTTCTTGTTTCTACCCTTTGTCTGTGGACTGGTGGCTTGGATAATGAAGACAGGATTGCCTTTCTAGGGGATACAAACATAAATAGTCTAGTTTCCTCACAGAGATTTTAAATACAAGAGGCAGTAAAAATTTCTTACACAAACCATATTTTAAATTGCTTTTCAGTATCTTTAAGGATTAGTTCCAGAGGAGTTATGAAATGGCCACAGCATACTATGCAGTATATGCATTTTACATACAGTTTAGCTAAAGAAGACTGCTAGTCTTCTGTTAGCCTGTGGTTGCAAGAGCACTTTGGCAGCAGAAGTATGATGATGGCTTTTTCACATCACAAATAATGTCACTACTTTTTCTATATGTCAGAAGGGAATAAAAATCAAGATTTTCCCTGTGTTTTCATCCACTCTAAGTTTCTGACCTTGCTTTAGAAGTTTTTGCACAAACCTAGTGGATGAAGGTGTCCACTGTTAGCCTTAAAAATCAGAAGTCAGAGTAGCTGGTAACTTTAAATTTTCCTCTGTAATATATATTAGTATGTAAAGTCCTGAACAGGATAAATACAGAAAAGTACTGGAATCTTATCTGATGTTTCAGGTGTAAAATCAGGAAGTTCTCTCATACTATAGTCAACCTATGTCTCTCACTTTATTTTCAAGTAGTGATGCTCCTATATGGAGGCTATGAGCACAGCTAGCAGTAAGGCCATGCTAGGAACAGGCACTAGGGATCCCCAGCTGCAGAGGAAATGAAAAAGTAAATCCTGGAAAGGCCATTCCTTGCTTGTTCTACCCTAGCACACCTCTAGCACCTCCTTATTGTGAACTCACCTGAAAGCTCCATTTTTCCTCATTAGTCCAAGACATGACATGAATCTCAGAGCTCTCCAGCACAGAAAATTTCTGATGAGTAGCCTGCAAGGTCAGTAAAGTCAGCCACCCCAATTTCAGTTTATTGTCTATTAATCTCTTCAGGCAATCCCTGAATGCCTTCGTATAGTTATGGCATATATCCCATACACATTCTGCATATTGTACCAAATAAGTGCCACAGAAATTAAACATAAACGAGAAGAATGAGCCTTATAATCAAAATTAACAAAGTACTCCAGGATATCAGGAACTTTTACTGCCACAAATATACAGGTGTCGTTTATAGAATCAAGCGGATTGCCAAGAAATGTTTCGCTCTTCCCAGGGTACCAACAAAGAGTTGCTGTTTCTTGTTTCTAAAATTCAGAGAAATGGAAATATTGCTACAGAATTTCTAATATTTACAGTCCAGAAGCATTTCTGATACTCATTCTGTTGCTTATACAGGCAGTCTTCTTGCATAAAACATTTTCTTTTCTCCAGCATATATTTCCATAAAGAGCATGGTAAAATTAGTGTCAGCATATGAGAGTTTTTTGTTCTCTGTGGATTTATTAGTGTTGTCGTGTCCTTCTTCTCAGGATCTCACAAATCAGTGATGGATCACAGAGTCTCTGGCTCAGATATCACAGAGTGTCTGCAGCATCCTAATTTATTCTTTTTATTGCCATTAGCTAATCAATATGTTGCATAAATCTGTGACAACTTAATGTTATTACATGTCATACTGGACTTCATTTCTGAACATTTCAAACCAAGAATTTTTCATTACCTACCCATTTCTTCCTCTTAATTTGCTAATGGGAAGACTTACGCTGGAGTGAATAAATTTTATCCCATTTGCTGCTGAACAGGCTAAAGTAAGGCATGAACCACAGCCAGTAAGGACTTCCTAATGTCTTCCCTGTTTTTTTTTTTTAATGTGTACTGAGATTTGCCAAAGGGAAGAGTGTTCTAGCACCAGAAATTCTGATTGTTAACTGCTGGAAAGGATGAATTGCATGCCATTTGGAAATGCTGTACAGCAAAAAGTACATGGTCACATGCTTCCCACATAGTTATGAGTATGCTCAAGTTAAGCAACTCAACCATTTCTTTGGTAACATGTGCAGTGGTAAATAAAAGCACCAGGGAATATTTTTAGATACAGAAATCCAGCTATTACTAATGCTAGGTTTTTAAATGGCCGCTATTGCTGTCCTAAAAAACTTCCAGGTGCAGGTCAGGAGTTAGGAAGGACTCTTGCCCGTGCTAATTGCCAGTTTAAGAGCAAACTTTGTACTTCAGATGTCAGCAGTTTAAAAGAATTTGGACATAAGCTGCTTTGTGTCAATGTTAGAAAAGCTCTAACCTCATTTAGCCTACTTGAGTAGATTACAGCCTTCAGTATCACTCCAGATATATATGTTCCTATATATGTTTATATTTATGTAATGACACATACACACACACATGCACACGCATTTCCATATTAAGTTGTTATTGGATTCCTACTTAATTGTTACATATTTTTGTAAATGAGAAAAAATAGATGGAATATTAAGGTGTGTTCAGATACTGGTGTGCTACTTGGCATACCAAATGGAGGGAAAAGTATCTACCTGTGCCTACATTAAGAGGCAATTCAATGCATTTACAATGATGGTGGTAAAACACTGATGCAGGTGGTCCGAGAGGTGATGGATACCTCAAACCTGAGAATGTCCAGGATCAGGCTGGATGGGGCTCTGAGGAGCCTGGTCCAGTGGTAACTCCCCTCCCATGTCAGGGCTGTTTGAGTATGTGACCTTTAAAGGCCACTTCCAACCCAAAATATTCCATGATTCTGTGATTCCATTTAGAATAGGTCTGTACATTTAAAGAACAGGTATTGAGGTGTCTTCATGTATATATTTAGACAGCAAGCAACAGAAGGGGGTGTTAGTTTAGTGTGCAACCCAGGGCTGAGCATTCCCAACATTTCTGTAGTCTAAAGCTATCCAATTCTCTAATGTATATGGAAATTAATTTCTTGAAATATTGATCACTGACAAAATATATTTTATTACTTGTTTTACTAACGTGATGTCTTTCTAGCTTCTCTTGCCTGGAAAAAGAGTCCCAAGAGCAACAACAAGGTGTGCATGAATAATAATGAGAAAGATCTTACAGATGCAGGCCCCTCAGCTTATGAAGGTGCATCTCAAAAGCAATTTTTAAAATATATATATATATATATTCAAGTGTCTTAAGAATTTCCAAATTAACTTCAACTTTGGTTAAAAATTGGCATTTATCATAGCTGCTGATGTATTAATTCATTTACCTTTTCACTTTGAAACAAAATCTAGTGCAAGGTATAAAGTTTGAACAATGCTATTATGCATAGGAGAAACCAAACTTAAAATTTGTTTAGTTAAGAGCTATCTTTTCTCTTTGTTTAGTATTTTCTTTCCACAGTCTGGGAGCAGATGCTGCTTTTACTCCTTCCTTCCTCATCAAAGCATGGAAAAAGCATCTCCCCAGGCTGAGGAGAAGCTCTGCCCATTTGGTACTGCCTGCCTGAAACTATTAGCTCTCCATATCTTTAGCCAGAGAAGCCTCTAGTGAACAGTTTCATAGGAACAATGCTCAGATACACCACATTAATCCAGGAAACTCTTTTTTCAGTTAGCATTAGAGATTGTTACCCAATAAATACATACATACATAAATGTGTGTGTGTGTGTGTGTGTGTGTGTGTGTGTGTGTGTGTGCATGCATGCAGAAAAGTAGCCAACTTTCAAAAGTGCCCAAGGGACACATTTCTAGAGGTGTTCAGGTGTCTAAGGAATCAATGCCAGCTGGGGGTGTAACTTGTATTAAAACACTTCCCATGATATACTTAGCTAAAAGTTTTGAAATGTTTGCAGAAGCCTAAGTTCTTCAAAGCTCTAGGTAATGTGAAAAGACAGGGAGAGAGAAACTTAGCTCATAGGGAGAAAAAAGACTTTTGGTACAGAGAAGAGCAGTGGCAACTCTTAGAGGTCATGCCTGCCTTGCTTCTAGTGAGCAGTCCCCATAGCAGCTGGGATCACAGCATGCCTCCTGTCCATGTGGCAGCTTGCTCTGAAGTGTATCCCTGTACACTACATCATCAAACAGGCACACACAGCTTCATGGATTTTAGAGAATTCCTTCTGGTTATACCTCAAGCCATTCTTCCAGACTTCTTTTCTGTATGGACATGTCATGGTTTTACCCCTGCTTGCAATAAAATAGTCTTCAGGGCTCAGTCAGGCACTCTCTGGTGGGATAGGGAGGAGAACCATGAAAAGGTAAAATCCATGGCTTGTGATAGGAGAAGTTGGATAATTGAAAAAGAGTAAAATAATAATAATTAAATGTAAAAGAGAGAGAGAGGGCTAAAACCCAAGACAAACAAGAGATGCCCAATACAACTGCTCAGCTGCTGCTGACTGATGCCCATCCCATCCCTCAGCAGCAGTCAGCACCTCCTGGCCAGTTCCCCCCAGTTTATATATCGGGCATGATGTTCTGTGGTATGGAATATCCCTGTGGCCAGTTCAGGTCAGCTGTCCTGGTAGTGCTCCCTCCTGGTTTTTTGTGCAGCTGCTGGCTGGCAGAGCATGGGAAACTGGGAAGTCCTTGACTTAGGGCAGGCACTACTGAACAGCAACTAAAATATTAGTGGGCTGCCAGCAACAGAGAGAAAACCTACATATGTGGGACTAGATACCTCAAAGTTTGGACTATATTTGTCTCATATAGTAAGATCTAATGAGTTGCAAGTCTTCATTTTCACCGAATAATTTGGTGAAGAATCATAGGGATGGAAATAGAAAGTACTAACTGTTAGTGACAGAAAGGAAGAGAGCAGATGGGGATCTCAGGGTAATCATGTGCAGTAAATAGGGTTACTTTTACTATGAACCTCAAAGCAGGACTCATGCTGTTATTGTATCCCATGCTCTTGCTTCTATCTCATCCCTGGTCCAGGTTATATTGCCAAAAATGTGCAGAATGACAAGGCTTCTGGGATATAGCACAGAAGCCCAACAGGAAGCAAGTCATAGATGATATGATCTAGCTTATGGTTTCATCTCAATGAGTGAGGCCATTGGGATGCTTTAACCATTGGAGGGTGATGCTTTTTCTTTTGAAACTGGACTATCCATGTAATTTCAGAATTTTTAATATGTTTTCATTATTCCTTAAGTTTCTATTCTCAAAATACATAGGGATATTAAAAAAATTTACTGCTGAGGACATGGAGTAAGTCTGTCCTTTATAGAGTTAGTCCATCCTTTACAAAGTTAGTCCACTGTGATTTAAATCTCTAGTGTAACTACAAGCAGCATTTGCTGATGACATCAAATACTGTATAGGCAAGAATAATGCAGCTGATGCACATGAAAGCACAGCCTGTCTTCAAGAACAATGAGATTTACGCAATACTTCTAATTACGGAAGTTAGTTGAATCTTTTCAAGAATAGGTATCAATAGGTACATAATATCTAAGAAGATTGTTGTTTTCTGAAGGTTGAAAGACATTTTACAGAAGTTTCCTATCCAATCTAATATTATTTAAAAAAAAAAAAACCAGATTTAATAACTTCTTTGCCAAAATACATTAAAAATTTTCATAGATGCTATCACACTGACAAATCATACATAAATTCTACCCTGATTCTCTAATGTAATTAGAAAATTTAAGTACTTTGCAATACTGAAACTGACTTCTGGAAACAACTTTCAAGAGTGGTTTAATCTGTCTAAGAATATATCAATGAGGTCTCTTTGTGAATAAAAGTAATTCATTTGATTCAGTTGTATTTGCCTTTCACTTTCTGCAACTGTTTGTAGTGAATTAGATTCTGATCCTAAGACAAGGGGTTGATAAAACAAAGCATCTTTCTTTCTTGTGCTAATAATTACGCAAGAATCGTCTGCCACAGAAGCCTCGAAGTTATGGAGTTGGGATGAGGAGTTATACTACACCACCTGTAAAAGCAAAGAGTACATGTGTGTCTGGGAAGACACAACAAAGACGCTCTCAGACCTGCCAGGTTCAACAGAAAGGAAGGAATTGACCTTTATTGTTTACATTATGTCATTCTTATACACGTCCCAACTCCACAAGGGATTGGAGAGCATGTCACTTGCTTCTCAATCCCACTGGAGAAGAAAGGTGCTCATCAAAGCTCTCCTATCACAAAAGGAATGAAAAACAGAAAATACCGTTAAGTAAACATTGGCTATTATTTACATGAATAAAAACAGAAGGCTTACAAAAACCAGGACAACATCCATGTATGCAGTGAACTGTAACTGGGAATTACATACACTGTTTCTAAACAGTGTAACTGCGTAGCATCAGATTTTGAACAACACTATCAAAAAATTACAACTGAACATAGGTCATCATTCATCATGAATGAGTAAAGCATTCCCTAGTTCAGACTACTGGGTTTTTTTGATTGGAGAAATCCTCACATTTAGATTTTGCATAGATTCTGGAGTAGTTGCAATTCACTTTTTTTAGACTACAACAGTTTGCTGCTGCATAGAGATCTGGGTACACAGATACTATTCAGGTAGGTGCAAGTTGAGTCAATATAAATCACCATCTTTGCTCATCATGATGGAAAATAATGAACAAATAACATCACCTGAACCATAACAAAATTCATCCTATATTTGCCCCTCCACGGACTGTGCATCACTGGCATTGAATCAGAGACCAACTGACCTTATTATTATTGCCTTCATCATAGTCATAGTTAATTATATCACTAAACCCAAAATTCATTTAGAAGTACTGTAACATTGAATGTTTATCACATAAGAAATCAGAATCACCATTTTCAAGAACAACAGAAACCAAAAATCTGTGACATCCACACATCTATCCTTACCTGAAAATGAATTTGTTTTACTATCTTAGTAATATCCATCAAAAAAAGCCCAACAGCACAAGAGAAATATTTAAGATTATATTACTTGGTTCCTCATGTGCACTTAAATTGTTAAATTGTTACAGAATAAGTATGCATTAATTAAGGGAAGATTACATTGCAAGAACCTGGTAGCACATGGAAAGGCTTTAATTAGAGTTTTTTATATCCACAGACTTTACATGTATAAAAGTGAATTCTCACTGAAACTGTCTAGGCTTCTGGAAAAAATCCCAATTTTGTTAGCCTGTCTACTTCTAACTCTACTTCAGTTTAAGTATATTGCAACATTGCTTTTCCTTTGGCCTCTGAGGCCAAACAGGCTGATCATTACACCCTTGTGAAGATAAAACCTTTCAGCCATGCACAATAGGCATCAATTCTGATGAATCCCACACCTGCCCTGAACTTGGAAAAAATCCCTTTCCAAAATATCCCTTTTATCTGTGTCTTGGATTTAAACGAAACACTTTGGTGCACTCTGTGGGCCTTGCATAAAACTCCCAGAGAAAGAGTAGTTATAGGAAGCAGAACCATGTTAAACAAGGAAATCAGGAAAAACTCAAGAAGAATAACATTTCCAAAACATCTGATTTTCCCCAATGCATTATTTGGTTCGACACATTATTTCTAATTACAGTCTCCCGCCAATAAATAGGACAATTTGTATAAATTACGTCATAATCTAATTTCATGCAAGACTTTGGAATCTAAGTATGGGGAATTCACAAGGTCCCTCCTAGTGGTATCATCTGGATAGTAACAGCTGACACAGTATGTGAGCATGAAGAGCATATATGAATGGCCCATGCAAAATTTTCACAAAGCATTTGCTGAGAGCCTGATAGTAGTGTGAGACATTTAACAAAGTTTACATGAGACTACCATCAGCCAAGATTAAACACTATAATGAGGGGAATATCAGAAGACTTTTAAGATAGAGGAACGAGCTTGAAGAGAAGGATGAGGCTTTAGCAGCGATTGAGGGAAAGACCTTGGTAACAGAGCAGCCATTCAGAGTGGGTTTGACACAGCTAGAAGTCATCTCACCACTATTGTGACCTTTGCCTATTCCTGGTGAAGCAGCTTCATTCCCAGAGGTGTAGCCTGCACTACTTAGAGGGCTGGTAGGGCCTCCCACCTCAAGTAGATCTATGTGACCTTGTAGAGGGGGATCTCAGCATTGTGTGGTCAGCAGGCTGTGGAAGGCTACATGGATGCAGATGGAGCTGCAGCACGTGCACCTCTCCCAGAACGGGTGGTGAAACGGAGGTACCTGCCTGTTCAAGAATGTGGGCTAGTAATGTGAGCTAGTGAGCTAGTAATCCACAGATCCTGTGACAATGGCATTAAGAGTATGGAAAATTACTATTTCTGAGGATTAAAGAAGCATGTTGAGAAATTTGTAGAAATTTTATAAGTATCTAAATATAGAGTACTGCTGTACTGCTGATATTGACCTTGAATGTCTCAGATTACTTGATAATTATATGTTGTTACTAAATCAATAAACAACTATCATCCGATTTAAACAAGAATTGAGCAGTGACAAGTAGCACAACAGTATTTATTGCCTTCAGATGATACCTATACTCTCTCCTGTCTGGAAAGTCAAAAAGCTTAATGACCACAGAGAGCTTCTTGGATTCCTTTTGAAACTAAGAAGCTTTTCTTCCCCACTCCTCTTTTGCTATATGTCAGTTAACTCTGAAATGAAAGTGGTCCCACAACTACACAAATGCTTCTCCCTTGACAAAGAGCTTATTTCATACCTCTCTCCTTCACAAACTGGTCTAAAATTTGAGATTTTCAAGAGCTTTATCCCACTACCTAATCATTTTGGTGGACCGATTTTTTCCTATCATCTCAGTTAATTTCCTAGAAAGAACCTCAGTGAAACCTGCCCATTTAGGCACTACCCATGGGCTTGACTTCCTCCCAAGGTGGAATTATGACACTGAGGAGTCTATAGTTACTCTTCCAAACAGCAACTACACTTAATTACACAGCATAAGCCAGAATTTAGGCACGGCACATCTTTCTTAAAATCACCACAGAATATAGATAGGCTAATTAGTCCCCAAGTTATTCAATTCTGANTTTTTAGGTGGAACAATTGTGACTACCATTGGACAGCATTTCAGGCCCAGGAAATAAAATGGTAGAACACTACATTTCTGGTTTTTTATTGAATGCTTGAATGGCCTTGATCATTCACTATAGGAACATTTCTATTCCTCATATTTGTTATTTAAAAATGGACCTATTTAGACCGTGTCAAGAATTCTTTAGCTGCATGCCTACCACCTGTGTAGTAAGATTTTATGGTAGGCCAAGAATTTCTGAGTACATAAATTCAGAACTAGTTTTTAATCTAAATAGAAAGATGGACGTGTTGATANAACTTGTACAGAAAAAGCAAAATGTTTTATGTTAATTTGCAGTTCCTTTATAAAGCCTAAAACAGTCTTTTCTTACATTTAATTTAATAAGAATATTGCTTATCAGCAAGTCTATCAGAACAGCACAGCCTTGTGGGTAATTACCTTATCAGTTTACTAAAATAACATCCATCAATTCCTTTCAGTGTGTTTTTCCCAGTTAAAAAGAGTTAAAACAGAAATCTAATCTAATCTGTATTTTCCCCCATCAATTTTAGGACAATGATTCTGCTCTAATTATCTTTAATAGTTTCCATGTCTATCACATGCCATCTCATTCATCACTTTAGATCACCATTAATCAGTCTTGTATAATATTTCCAGAATATAATATAATATTTCCAGAAAGTTNAGAACTAGTTTTTAATCTAAATAGAAAGATGGACGTGTTGATATGAAGTAACAGATTTTGGAAAAGGAATATTTATTTTTACAGAAAAGGCAATGTGAAGCACAAAATGAAGTAGTTGCAAGCATTTAAGGCAACATCTACTTGGTGACCCAGAACAATTGGTCCTTAGTATAGAAACCTTAGGTGAAAAGAAGATTCTTGTTCAGCTCAGTAGTCAAACCATTCAGGGGAATTGTCAGTATCAATACTGGGAAAGAACATCAAGAATGGACAGTTTTATAGACGAAATAAAGGACGCACAACCTCTAATTTCCCAAGATTTCAGCTAGCTTCCCATTGGAATCTATAGAAAGACCTCATGGGTGTTTTGTTGTTTGATAGAATAATTAAAAGCTTCTGTCACAGAAATCTTCACAGGAGTAAGACCTATTTCAGTTCTGATGATGTGATAGAGCTATAAAGCGCTCGTTTGCAGTTTGAAAAACCCTGTCAGTTGTATATAACCAATAAACAGAAGTTCCTATATTTTTTAAACATGCAAAAGGGATGGGCTTTTATCTTTATAGACTTCAAGTCAACAGGTTCATTAAAGCAAACCAGCTGCTAAAAATAAATTAAGCATGTGATTGAAAATAAAAGAGAAAAAAAACCTAAAACCAAACCAAGACCACAAAACCCTTCCCATTCTGCTGGGAAGGAAGGAGAAATTCAAAGACAAAAATCCTAATCAATTATACTGTCTCATCATCAATGTAAATAATACTTTATAGACCAACACATTGCAGAGCAGATGAAAGGTAATGGATCTAACTTAATCTAGGTTAAGTAGATATATTTAGATAGGGATTACAAAATTCTGAATTCAAGACCAAAATTAAGTAGTTTTTGGGAATTCAATGTCAATAAACCCACATGGAACAGCCTCAGAAAACTTAAAGCAACACAACTTCTCTATATGCAGTGTATAACCCATGTGCCTGCAATACAAAGTCAGGGATGTTTATGCAAACATCCAGTACAACCATTCGTTTTCCCCATTTTGAAGCCAGGAGTTAATAAAGTGTCACTAACTCGTAGTAAAAACTCTTGGTTTTGATTTGCTGCAACTGTGCATGTGTTGGGAAGGAGAAGAATACAAGATATGCAGACTACCATGCACAGTATTATACATCTGTTATAAACTAATTGAAATGAAGACAAACAGAAACCAGACTACTTAGTGTTGGAAAGAACCGCTTCTGTAAGTGAAGTCAATGGAGAATGGAAAAAAAACCCCAAATCTGTTTACTTTTGACAGCATTCATAACACTATAAATGACTAGAGATAGTGATTCTCAAGTAGGTATGAAACACTAACAAGAACTTACAAGTTGTCACAGGTGTCAATTATGCAAAATGAATCTTTATCCTAAAGGACACCTAACATTCCCTACAGAAAAGGGAAGAAAGCCCATTGCTTTACCTAGTGGATTCCCAAAGGGTACTGGAGCACCTCTCTGCTGAAGACAAGGCGAAGGGGCTGTTCAGCCTGGAGAAGAGCTCATATGAAGATCTCATAACAATCTTCCAGTATCTGAAGGGGGCCTACAGGGAAGCCAGAGAGAAGGACTCTTCATCCAGAGCTGTAGAGATAGGACAAGGGGAAAAGGCTTCAAGATGAAAGAGGGGGGATTTAGATTTGATATAATCTAGAAATTCTTTATTGTGCGGCTGGTGAGTCACTGCAATAAGTCGTCCAGAGAAGCTGTGGATACTTCATCCCTGGAAGTGTTCAGGCCGAGTTGGATGGGGATTTGGGAAGCCTAGTCTAGTGGGATGTGCTCCTGCCCGTAGCAGGGGGATCATAGTTAGATGATGTTTAAGGTCCTTTTCAGCCCAAAAAGCACTCTATGATTCTAAATCCAGATGGAAGTCATGTGTATCTGCATTTCAGCTCCATCCCTTTTGCAGGACAGATGATACCAGCAATGCTTTTCTCTGGAACCAGTCATAAAATCCCAAAAAGAAAGCATTATCTTCCTGTGTCCCATATTTTGTCTCTGCAATAGATTTATGACACTTGACTTACTGAATTTTAAAACAAATTTTGGCTGTTTCTCTCTAATATTCTAGGGAAGTAAAATTCATATTTATGATGCAAAATGATAGTCTCATAATACTTCTATTAATATTTTCATACTCTTAAGTTCTCAAGTTGAAGGGGGAATTAAATGTAATATTTATTTACACTGCTGAAGCTATTATCATCTACTTGTTTACATAGTACCAATTTTTATATATGACAACCTCCTAATGAATCCGCAGTGCTAAATCTAGAACCCTCTGAAAATATTTCAGATTAATTTATGGTCAGCTTTCTAGAATCTGATGCACAGTCAAATGCAGCAAATTAGATGTTCTGTGGGTTTATGGTTTATGCTCAGTGATGAGTGTGCATTGAAATATTTACTGAAGAATCAGATGGTGCTTATAGATAACCACCAAATGGATGCAAGGAAAACACAGTGAGGTTGCATTACCTACAGCTGAAAATTAGAGGATGGTAGAAAATAGGAGTAATGTGTGAAGTAGCAAATGGTGGAACAAATGAGGAGGGCAGCAAGGTGTTGAAAATTAAAGAATGGTTGAAGTATCTTGTAGAGGAACACTACTGTATAATCAGTAAGTATCATCGTTAATCAATTTAAGTTTCTTTTTTTCAAATAGTCTGTTATACTGAAAGATTCCCCTACATGTTGTGGAAGGATGTATTACCTTCAGCATTTCTTTGAGCTGAAGGGCTTGTCGGCTTACTGACCATTAGGGACATGAAGTTCAAATGCAGAAGCTCTGTAATAGCTGTTATGCTCAAACACAAGAAAGCCACAGCAAAGCTGTTGTGAAAAACAAGGTAGTCTAGTGAGAGATCAGCAGACTTTGTGCACACAAAAATTCTATTATAAAAGAGCCTTCAAGTATACAAGTCAAATATATCAGTGGATCATATATAAATTGTCATGTGAAATATGAAAAGGCATAGAGACTACAGAGGGAGAGCAGTGAAGGTTTTGAAAATGTAAATGTTTCTACCTACAATTTAGAATCCATCAAGGGGATGATACTGCAAGCGATCCATGTTTCAAAGTTATAATCACAGATCATCTGTCGATCTGTTAAGGCCTGACTTGTTACTTATTCTGTTATTTTCCTGTAGTTGTTATCAGATGTCACCATGTTACACATTTTCTGAAAGGTTACTCTTCTCTGCACTGAGAGAAATTATAGTAATGAGAGAAGCAGCCACGAGCTGATCTCAATTAAATATGTATCTATGCAAGAGAGTCTAGGATTATTTATGACACCAAAGATATAATTCATAGTTGAAAGTAAATCAATGCTTTCACATGCAATCAGTTTTTCTGCTAGAAAAAATTATTATTTTCAAACTCTACTTAATTTTTTCTTTCATATTTGAAAGAGATAATCCACCAACATGGAATTTCTGCTCCAATGACTGCCCCAGTATGTGTTCTGCTGTCACTGATAGCAACACTGCCCTATTTGCTAAAACATGAATCAGAAAATTTACCTTATGCCCAGCAGGTCCTTTCCTCTTTTGTTCATTTATTTATTTATTTATTTATTGAGTTTTGCCTTTTAACACAATTCTGAACCGCTGAATACTGACACCGTTGTTTAAGTGAGCTTAAGGTATGATACTCTATGCCTTAGTTATCAGATATTTCTAAATCCAGGTCAACAGACATGCTTACACTTGATCCAAAAGGCTAAATCTCTCTCTCTTCAACCAAGAGATTTGAGCAAGAAAGCCACATAGAAGGATTATCTTGGCAAGTGTACGTAAAGCTTATTCTTTTACCTGATGCAGTAGAACAAATCTACCTAAAATCTCTGTAACTTAGCAACCTCCTTTTAAAAACAATAATATATATATATAAAGAAACATCTAAAAAATCCCCCTCAGCTCCAAAACTCTCATACTTAAGTAGAAAAGAATTCCACACATCAGCCTGAGCTTTGTGTGTCAAAGAGCTTGGATTTCAGACACTTTTTACCACAAAATAATCTTTTCTTCTTGATGTAAACAGGGAGAAAAAGGGCATAAAAATATTAGAAAATTTGATGTCAAGTTGATAGTTATATAACTGTTTGGCTAGACTTTGTATATCTCTTTTTCATGACAAAAAGAAGGATAATCAGTAGAATCAGACACTAGGATTAAATGATGTTGCCGTATTCTTACAAGGAAAAAAGATTTGCTATCATATTCTATCGTTTGCTGTCTAAAATTTGCTAACCTTCTCTGGTGTGAAAGATATTCTGTATGTTCTGTCAGGTATGAGCATACTTCAAGAGTGCCTAAGGTCCTTACCATATGTACTCTAAATTGAAGAGTTAGTTATTCAGAACCAAAATAAGTGGAAAAGAAAGATGGGCTGATTTAAGTTTCATTAACTTCCCATCCATTTATGGGTGGTCCTTAGTACTACAGCTAGCTCGATTTTAAAGGTGTTAGTCATGTTGTTCAGTGTTGGTCCTTTTTAAAATACAGGATAGGAAAGGAGGTCTACTTTTAATAGTATCTATAAAATTACACAACTCTTAGTGGAGGGTTCTCAACAATTCTTTTCAAATTCTCATTCCACAATCATCATAAAGCTCATTTGCAAACATAAGCAAATTCTCTTTGACAGTGTTTTTACCGTTTGCTTAATTGCAAATTAAAGCATCTCAAGCCCAAACTGAAGTCTCTGCATAAATAACCCATTCACTATCCATTTATAAAATGTGAAGAATTTTAGTGATTTTTCACATAGTATGTGAGAAATTAAGTGCTAGTGTAAGTTTTAACTCAACATGTCTTTCTGCTAAAAAAAACAAAAACAGAACCACGTAACATACTTGAATTAAAACATAAAGGAGATCAAAAAGGAGCATTTCTCTATCAAGAACAGAAAAAACTCTAGTGGGTCACATGAAAGGTCCATTTAGGCTAAGCTTCTGTCCCCAGTAGCATCCAATAGGTAATTTCTTTCTAGCTTCCTAAAAGAGAGAACTGTAAGGTTTTGAAAGGGAGAAGTGACACACGTATCTGGGGAGAATTTTTTTTCAAATGTATCTTGTAACAGACAAGTGTGGTGATTTAATCCCAGCCAATAGACAAATATGCAGAGCTGCTTGCTCAGTCACTCTCCTTTAGGATGAAGAGAAAATAGGAGAAAGAGGATAAAAGTCCATTGAGAGTGTTCAGCCCATACCTGGGGCTCCCTCTATTACCAAAGATTAGAATAGAATACAAGGCTTGTTGTGTTGTTCAGAAGGAAAGACAGTTCAGGCTGTCACCTGTTCACTTGCCCAGTTCCTTCTGAGGTTGATCCTGCATTCACTTGGGTTGTTCCTGCTATATCACTTCCTACAACGTACAACTCAGGCCATGGGTTACAACATGTATAAATGTTAAGGTTAATTGTATATCTGTTGCAATCAGCACCCCATTTCCCTCTAGACCAGGTAATAGAGTTACCTTTGCAAAAATATACACACATTGCACTTGTGCCAACATGAATCCTCCATGGGTTGCATCTCCTCTGAGGGTGTGCCTGCTCCAGCATGGGCTTATTCATGAGCCATAGTCCCTTCAGGGGTTTTTGCTCTAGTTCACAGTTGAGTCTATTCATCTCTGGTACAGTAGTACACAAATGGAAGCATTGCCGGGGTCATATACCAGCCCAGGCACATGCAAACATAGTGTTATCAAAATGTTACCAGGCATGGTAAAGTAAGATGATAAGCAGCACATCAAACAGCTAAAAACCAAAACCAGTCATCAGCAAGCCACAGGCTCCAATATACAGTAACGCAAATGAGCCTCATGGCAAGCATGAGAGCCTGCCAATAAACAGCTAAGCAGTTAAAACAGCTATAAATCCAAACTACAATCAAATCTGATGTTATCTTGGACCTCTTAAGCCCTGTTTTGCAACAAAAAATCCTGTGGTGGGTAGGGCAAATACCTACACATCCAGCCAGTCACTCCGTTATCCCCTGGGAAGAGGAGAAAACAGAATGGAGAAAAGAATATTCATGGATTAAAACAGACAATTTAATAGGGGAAGAAAAATTCCACGTGGAAGCAGAACAGTTTACTGTTTCCCAAGGGCTAGAAGATGTTCAGCCACCTCCTGCAAAGCAGAGCCTTAGCACCTGCAATGATTACTTGGGAAGACACAAGCCAAAACCACAAATGTTCCTAATCCCTCCTCCCGTACTTTTATTGCTTTCATTGCTGACTA
>VYXC01003161.1:268400-280567 GCA_013397175.1 Platysteira castanea | reverse complement strand
AATACATATATATATATAAACCACCAACCTATACCCAAAAACAAACAGAAAGAAACCCTCTATCTCAAATAGACACAGTACAGGAGGGATGAAACATGATATTTATCTGGTGAATTTCGTTAACTTTCAGTAGCCTATATCTTAGGGACTTCCTGGAAATTCACCAAATGAAAGCGTTTTAATCTTTTTTGAATACTAACAGTACAGACATACACATTCTGTAGGAAACACAATCATCAAATAACGAAATCATAGTACAATTAGGGTTGCAAGGGCCTTCAAAGGTAGNAAATCCAAACTACAATCAAATCTGATGTTATCTTGGACCTCTTAAGCCCTGTTTTGCAACAAAAAATCCTGTGGTGGGTAGGGCAAATACCTACACATCCAGCCAGTCACTCCGTTATCCCCTGGGAAGAGGAGAAAACAGAATGGAGAAAAGAATATTCATGGATTAAAACAGACAATTTAATAGGGGAAGAAAAATTCCACGTGGAAGCAGAACAGTTTACTGTTTCCCAAGGGCTAGAAGATGTTCAGCCACCTCCTGCAAAGCAGAGCCTTAGCACCTGCAATGATTACTTGGGAAGACACAAGCCAAAACCACAAATGTTCCTAATCCCTCCTCCCGTACTTTTATTGCTTTCATTGCTGACTATGATGTTATACAGCATAAAATATCCCTTTGGTCTTTTGGGGCCAGCTCTCCTGCCAGCTTCCTGCCCAGGTCCAGCCTAGTCCCTCAGGGGGGGAGGTGAGAGAGGAGACTGACAAAAAGGGAAAACCTTGATGCTGGGCAAGGAATACTNTAGATCAGGTTACTCAGAGCCTCATCCAACCAGATTTCGAGTATTTCCAGGGATGGAGCACTCACCACTTTTGTGGGCAACCTGCTCCCACATTTCACCATCCTCATTGTAAAAAAAAGTCTTCCTTTTATCTTCTCAAATTCAAACTGCTTTTAATTTAAAACCATTGCCCCTTGTTCTAATGCAATAGGCTCTGATAAAAAGGTAGTCTCATCTTTCCTAGAACCCCTTCCAGTACCAACAGGCAGCAATGAGGTCCCCCTGGAGCCGTCTTCAGGCTGAACAATCCCAACTCTCTCAGCTTTTATGAGATCAGACNTGCACATTGCTGAGTCATGTCCAGCCTCTCATCCCCCAGGACCTCCAAGTCCTTCTCAGCAGAATCTGTTCATCCTCCAGCCTGTGTTGGCACTGGGGGTTGCCCCAACCCAGGTGCATCACCTTGCAGTTGGTCTTACTGAATCTCACATGATTCCCATGGTCCCACTCCTACAACTTGTCCATGCGCTTCTGGATGGCATCCCATCCATCAGGAGTTTCAACAGCACCACTCAGCTTGATGTCATTTGCAAACTTGCTGGAGGTGTGCTTGCTCCCTTCGTCTATGTCATTGTTTAAGTCATTAAACAGTGCTGTTCCCAGTACAGATGTCTGAGGGGCACCACTTGTCACTGATGTTTATCAGGACAGAGCCATTGACCTCTACCCTCTGGGGAACCAACTCAATCCAACCAACTCCTCATCCACTGAAGAGTCCACTCATCATATCATCTCTCCAATCTAAACAGAAGGATGTTGTGGGGAACCATGTCAAAGGTTTTACATAAACCCAGATAGGTGACATTCACAGTCATTCCTTTGTCCATTGGCATAATCCTTCCAACCCAATCATCCGAATATCCTGAAGGCTCTTTTGATCACCCAAAATCTATGCATTGCAACTTCACCACTACTCCTGTGGCAGATGTAATGGGCAAGGTAGCCCAAGGGCCTCACCAGGAATGTCCCTAACTCTGGCCCCAGGTTCACACAGCATATTGGACTCCATTCCCATTTGAAGGCAATCACCCTTAACTACATTCTGTCTTTTTTTCATTGTAGAAGCATTTGTGATATGAAATGTAGGTCTTTCAGACATTGGTAATGCCTCCAATGGAGCTGTGTCTTCATCCATCCTCATCATCCATTGACTGGCCTTCCATATCCAGAGCCTCTTACCTATTGTCTCCATTCATGCTTTTTTTTTGACCTTCTGCCCTACTGCCTCCTCTCTGTTGGGGGGACGATAGAGAGTCCAGTTGAGCTTGCTTTGTTTCCTGGTGGTTGTTCCTGTCTCAGGGAGTTAGACTGTTGCTGCTCTACAAGTGAAGAACACACTTCATCTCTGTCGGAAGGGTTCTGTGTGGGGAATCACACAGGTAAGGGGAAGGGAAAAGGGAAAGTGAAGGAAAAAGGGAAGAGGAAGCAAAAAGGACTACATGACTCTAGGTACCCCCCAAAAATCAATACACAGATTGTATCTTATCCCTACCAGATAATAAGATCTGCATCCACAGCAATCTCGATGGAAAACAAAATCACAGAAAACCATCAAATAATTTTGTAAAAGTCATTTTGAATATTCCATGTTGGATATTGATGCAGTAACACATTACACGCAAGTACGATTTTACATATTTTTCACCATGTATAGATGTAACGACTCTGATACATATTCTATTTCTCTTCCTCTACAAGAGCTTCCACTTCAGTTCTACTTTTTTGTGTTGCAAGAAAAAGGAAAATTGCATTATGCTTATTATAATTCTATCCCTTGTGTATAATTTCAGCAAATTTTGCTAGTTAAGAGTGAATCTTTCATGCTTCTCTATGCTTAAGGTTATATTAAATTTATTTCAATGTATCATCAGAAATTACTCAACTCTTTCTCTGAAAAAGCTGTCCAAAAAAAATGGAAATTACCCATTTATATCAGGTGGTTTGTTTAACAGTACTAGCCACTTCATAACATACATTCTGCAAAATATAAGAAAATAATCATCAAGTTACACTTTCTTTTTTGATACAAATATACAGATTTGAAAAAAAAAATAGTTGGAAAACAGAGAAATCTTTTGTCCAAGCTTAGACTGAGATTTGTATTTTAATTCTTTGAAAGCTCTAGCTTTCCTTGACATTCCCAAATCCCTTAAGCCAGCAAGTTGTCATTCTGTACTTATTGACATGGGACTCTTACAGGAAAATACACTTATTTATCAGAGATAATACCATCTTGCAATATCTTCTAGTAAAACCAAAAGAGAACTAAGTCTTCTACCACATGGAGCTATAACACCTGCGATGAAAATATTAAGTCTGCACTTGGTTGTTCTATCCTCCACAAGGGTATTTCAAGAAATGTTTTACTCTTACCCCAGAGTCAGGGATCAGCTCCAGGAATTTCAGGTACATACATGCCCATGTTTTCCAGCTAAGCCTAGTGACTCAAGTAACCCCGTATCTCTAGTTAGTTATGTCTACAACATAAGCAATAAAATGTAAGAAATTCTTCTTGTGCAAGGCTGAGATGTGAACAATGAGTATTACAGGCTCTTTGTCCCTGTTGGGTTCCCTTGATCCCGTGAAACAATGGAAGAGAAAAGATTAACCAAATCAAACTACAACACCCAGACCATTGTTCCAGTAGTCTAAATGGCTCACAACATATACTTGCACTCTAAGCAAGGTTTAAAAAACATTGTTCTTCTAAACAAATGGTGTTCTCCACTGAGGAGGGCTTACTATTCAGAATAATTCATTTCAGGCAATTTATTTTCGATCTTATGTTCCTCCATTACACATTTTACGTGTTTCCAATAGATAGTAGAGACCAGCTCCACAGTCCACATGGTTCTGCCTCCTCACTGCCGGGAATTCAGCTGCCTCTCATCGAAGGTAATCACACTTTAATTAAGAAACCCTTAGCTTAGGCAGCTGTTTGGTGAGCTTGACTGATATGGACTCAGCCTCACCAACACCTGATTTACCCAGAGAACAGGAAAAACAGCTTGGACAGAGGTACACAGCCTAGGGCTTTCTCAAAATAAACCAGAGTTTTGCAATAGAGACAGCAGTTCATGTTCTATACTTACCAGTGTAGTTTCATATTGAGACTGTAAATAATGTGGGGGCTTGGGGACACAGGGGACACACACTGAAAAAAATGATCAGATAAAACCAAATTATACATGAAGTTTAGACTTTCAGCATTCCAGTTAAATCTGTCTTGCAGCAACTTTCAAAGTGCTAGAATTGCTTTACCTTTTTGCACACACCAAAAAACAATATCCACAAGACCAAATAAGGAAGAATCCTTTGTCTGCAGAGTTAAGTGACCAAACAGGAGGTTCTCTTTTCCAAGTGTTCAAAGTTTACCTACTTACAGTATATAGGCAAAGGATTAATTTCTATAGCTCAAGTATACATGCATGTCCCGTGGAAATATTCCTGAATCATGAATAGAAAAGTCCTTGAAACTGTGGTTCTAAGATTACCACTGAAAAAAGGAACAGCAAACATCTAATGACAATATTTCATAGAATCATAGAATAGTTTGGGTTGGAAGGACCTTAAAGTTTATCTACTTCCAACCCCTCTTCCATGGGCAGAGACACCTTCCACTAGACTGGGTGGCCCAAAATTCCATCCGGCCTGGCCTTGGACACATCTAGGTCACCTGCAAATTCTCTTGACAACCTGAAGTAATGTCTTGGCATTACGTTGTAAAATATTCCTTTATCTGATCTAAGTCAACTCACTTTCTGTTTGAAGCCATTCCCCCTTGCCCTATCATTACAAGCTCTTGTAAAAAAGTCCATCTCCAGCTCTCTTGTAGCCCTCCTTTAAATACCAAATGGCTGCTATAAGATCTGCATGGAGCCTTTTGTTCTCCTGACTGAACAGTCACAGCTCTTTCAGCCCATTTTCATAGGAGAGGTGCTCCAGCCCTCTGTTCATCTTCATGGCCCTCCTCTGGACTTGCTCCAATGTCCGTCCTGTGCTGGGTACTCCAGAGCTGGATGCAGCACTGCAGGTGGGGTCTCACCAGAGCAGAGCAGAGCAGAGCAGAGGAACAGAATACCCTCCCTTGCCCTGATGGTCCCACTGCTTTGGATACAGCCCAGGACACAACTGATTTTCTGGGATGCCAGCTCATGTCCAACCTGTCATCCACCAGCATCCCCAAGTCATTTTCATCAGGACTGCTCTAAACTTATTCTCTGGCCATCCTGTATTTGTGCTTGGGATTTTCCTGACCCCAGTGCAGGACCTTACACTTGACCTTGTCAATCTTCATGAGGTTCACATGAGCCCCTCTCTCACACCTGTCTCAGTCTCTCTGGATAGCATCCTTTCCCTCCAGTGCATCAACCACACCACACAGCTTGGTGCTGTTGGGGTGCACTCCATCCCACTGTCCATGCTGCTGACAAAGCTGTTAAACAGCACTAGTCCCAGTACCAGCCCCTGNGGTCTCACCAGAGCAGAGCAGAGCAGAGCAGAGGAACAGAATACCCTCCCTTGCCCTGATGGTCCCACTGCTTTGGATACAGCCCAGGACACAACTGATTTTCTGGGATGCCAGCTCATGTCCAACCTGTCATCCACCAGCATCCCCAAGTCATTTTCATCAGGACTGCTCTAAACTTATTCTCTGGCCATCCTGTATTTGTGCTTGGGATTTTCCTGACCCCAGTGCAGGACCTTACACTTGACCTTGTCAATCTTCATGAGGTTCACATGAGCCCCTCTCTCACACCTGTCTCAGTCTCTCTGGATAGCATCCTTTCCCTCCAGTGCATCAACCACACCACACAGCTTGGTGCTGTTGGGGTGCACTCCATCCCACTGTCCATGCTGCTGACAAAGCTGTTAAACAGCACTAGTCCCAGTACCAGCCCCTGAGGACACCACTCGTCACTGCTCTCCACTTGGACACTGAGCCACTGACTGCAACTCTTCGAGTGTGGCCGTCCAGTCAATCCCTCATCCACCGAGTCGTACATTTCCTGCTAGTTAAAACAGGATGAAGCAAATCACCAGTGTAGATTTCTAGCCATTTCTGGCAGACAGCTACATCTTATACACTCTGGAGAGTACTCTGGAGAGAATGTAACTACCACAATTTGTCATGTTTCTCCTGATAACTTCTCTAGCTGATAGGCATTTGCTTGTTAGGAAAAAAACTCTCCCAGGTATTCTTAGTCTCTTATTTACTAAGTTTCGAGGGGATAAGCCAAGTGAATTTCACAACCCTTTAGACATTTTCTAATAGATCCTGCTGAGTCCAGCAGTCAAAAATAGTTGCCCAAATACCTGTCACATCCCTCTTCCCCTAGGTGCAATCAGTTGTTTCAAGTCTGGATTGAATTCTAGGTTTGGAGTTTAAGCTATTAGACTCCCTATGTATGGAACTCATTTTAAAGACAACCCTTCTGCTTTGCCCTACCTGAGGAATTGCTAATACCAGAGTCTGAGCTAGAATTTCAGTGACAGGTGAGAAGACACAGCTAGTAAGGCTCTCTGATTCAAAAAACTACTTTCTTACTTGTGCCAGATCAACCTTTATCTGTACCTGGAACACACTGAAAGTAACTGCTGACCTGCAAGAAAATGCAAGAAAGTGACTGTAGATGCATATGACCACTGACTTAGTTGAAATGTGGGGAATAACCTTCTGTATCTCCCACTCCTTGATTAACTTTTATCTGATGGAGGTTCACTCATCTGCTAGGACAGCCAATTACAATACTCTGCGAGTTTAATTATTTTGGAGTACTGGTAATATAAAGGTTAAGCCTGCTTCGTAGGCTAATTTAAATTAGCATCACTATGCCCTATAGTAACTGTTCCACTATCATCTTCTGAAGACTCTGTAAAAGTCACATGGATATTTACCTTCCTAAAACAACTTTCATAATCAATTCCTAAAACACACTGCCAATTAGGATTTTTTATTTATACAGGAATTAAGATCTCTCCATTTACAGAAACTATACTGCCAATAATTCACATTTCAATTGTACCACAATAAAAAGCAACATTTACATCAATTAAAAACAAGTGGTTTAGCCATTTATTTTAATATATATATTTAAACCTAATTAGCCTATTCAGTCAACCTGATTATGTCTTTTTAAATGCCTGCTTTCCTTATTTGCTAAAAGTAAGCTTTTAAACACAAAATATACTAAGCAGCATTTCATCTGAATCCTATCAAACAAAGTTATTGAGGCATGAGTTCTATATAACCAGTGAAGCAGAAGACCATGCTATTACATGGATAAATGCTCCAGAGTTACTGAAGCAACACAAAAACAATCATAGAAACATGGCTTTTGAAACCTCATAAGCAACTCATTTTGGAAAAAAGTGTGTGCGTGTATATGTATATATATATATATATATTAATAGGTGCAAACACACACACACGCACACACACATATATATGCGATTTGACATCAAATCTCCACAAAGAGATACATGTGGATTTGCTTCAAAATAATGTTACCTCACTCAACTCCTCCCAAAAACAACAGAAAACAAGCCAGAAATTAAAACCTTCTATGAGACTTTAAAAAATCCTTTTTTCTTATGGTTTAAGTTCAGGCAAAGGAAAAGTAATAGTTCACAACCCAAATTGTCTCTGGAAACACAATCACCTCACAATAGCTCCAGCACCCACCATCTTACAAACTCTAGCGGGGTCCAAGGGGTCTCAAGTGCAACTTCTACTCAGTTACCATCTAATTTGGGCTTAGACCCTACCTTTAGACAGTCAAGCTTATGCCCAGGTTTGTATGGTATTTTGGCATTTGCTCCCCAGGGAGAGGTCTATCTGCACTGCAAACTATCTGCAAACTGGAGAGGTCTATCAAGTACTGAAGCCTGAATGCCCCAGCTCCCAGTCCCCCGCAGCTGCAGCCACCATGTCCTTCAGAGAGGTAGATGATGTTAGGTCTGGGGTTCTTCCAGATAGTGGACATGAAATTGTCTTGAAATTCTCTGTTGTAAAAAAACCCCCAGAACTTATGTAAACCAATGTGAGTTTATACAAAACTGTACAGCGGAGTCCCATGGAAGGGCTGTGCCCTGCTCCCCACATGGTGTACAGGAGCTCCAGGCAGCACCAACACCCAGCGTGCGGCAAGGCCACGTGCCATAGGCAGGCTGGCTGAGCACAAAACATTATCCCTCTTTATGCAATTCACCTAGTGCTGCAGAAGAGCACGCTTAGAGTCTACAGCCTGGACATCCTCTCAAAAATAGGGGCTGTTGCAGGCTGTCCATATAATCAGCACTCTCTCAAAGCCTCCACTCACTCACTTTGTGGTTCCAGTTCCCATCTTTCCCCAGGCCTCTGAGCCTATTCCTTTCATTAATTACAAAATTATTGCATTCATTACATTAATATCCTCTCCACCCTCACCACAGCCTCACTAGCTTGCAATAGAGCAATGTTTGCTCCCTCTTCTCCCACACAGAGGGGCTCTACACACAATATGGGAGGGGGTTGGCTCAAAAAAATACACCCTGGAGCTCATCTCCGAAAGTAGGTATCAGCACCCACCACCTCACCACACCTCTCAGGCCAGGGGACAATGTTTTATACTAGTTGGGGGCACAGCCCCGCTGCTTCACCCTCCCACTCCCACCCAGCAGCCCCTCTGCTGAGGGCGAACTTTGGGTCAGCCCCCAGAGCCAGGGTCCTGCTTCCCCCTCACTCTCCAGCTCCCAGGATGCTCCCGGAACCTTAGCGATCCTCCACCAGCACTGGCCATCACCTTGTAGGGCTGGGACCTTATAGGTGGCCAGAAGGTGATCGGGGCAGATCCTTTTCTCTTTTGTTTATACAGCATACGGAAATTTTTATTTCAAGGGTACCATGATTCCACGAGGCATCAAGGTCTCCACAGCCACAGGCAGTTAGCCTAGACCTCACTGGCAGGGCTGTGGGAGCAGTGGTGGGCTAGTTCTTACCTCAGCCCACAGCCTCCACAGCAAAGGCAAAAGCTACTGAAGCATCAGGTCAGTGCTTTTGTTCCAGGGTCAGAGGTTCACCACTTAATGAGTCGTTTTTTCCATGTTTGCAAGTGTTTTCCACTGCACACAGTAAGGTTAGCATGGAGCTTATTTGTTTCCAACTGCAAACATTTGTTCATTACCCTAGGCTGATCAGCAGGGTAAAGAACAAGCATTTCTGCATCAATGAAATGGAGCAATGAATAAATACCTTGGGACTAGCCAGTCTTAACATTTACAGTTGCTTTAGTTCAATTAATTGTAAATTTATGCATGCCCCTACACTACCAAAAACTCTAATCAGGATAGTCTCAAAGTGAAAGTCTTCTACTTCTTACATTTTTATTATTTGCTTACTCAAAATTAACATAGTCAGGCTAGCAAGATACACATATAAAGAGACTCTTAGAAGAAGTAATCTCTTAAGCCCATAAGATAGTCTAGGACACAAAATGCAGCACACACTCCTCACTCTGTGAAACATCAGTCAGAGGAGGTAGAATGGGGCTTTTTCCCTCCATGCAAAGCTATAATGAAATGCTTGTCATTACAGAAAATTGCCCTAAGCAATGTTTTTTTCATAATAATAGTAACCTAAAAGACAAATGGAAGAAATCAAAGAATGAAATTCATCCAAGCGTTTTTGCAAGGCAGCAGCTGGCAGTCAGAGTCACAGAAGTATATGCCGCACCACATAGTCCAACAGGAGAACAGCCAAACCAATCTATAGCAAAAACCCAACGTGTTTGGGGTGGGAAGGAGGGTGGGAAGCTGGTGTAAGATTCTTGAGTGCGAAGTTTTAGCCTTGGGGGAGTTTTCACAAGCAAGTAACACACGGCTCAGAAAGGCTGTTTTACTGAAAACAGAACTGAATTTAACTAACACAGGGCGAATGTTCTGCTATACAAACCCACGTTTGGGCTGTGTGTGTTCCTACAGCGGGGGCTTTGTGTGTCGGCTTTCGCAGCAGGAGCCACGAGGGATAAAACCGCTTTGTGTTGGACATGGCTGCCCTCTAGTGACCGCACAGGACACGCAACTGCGGCAGAGCGCCAGCCCTGGCTGCAAAAGGTTCCTTTGCCCGCAAGGTAAGCAATCAGCGGGTGTCATTGAACTATGACAGAATTTTATGAGACTGAAATCTTAATTAACTCTAGCCTTAAAATATCATTTGAGTAAACAAAGTGTTTAAATGTCACTAAATACATATTTCTGGAAATGGAATGTGTATTGCAATACAATTTGAATAAACAAAGTGTTTAAATGTCACTAAATACATATTTCTGGAAATGGAATGTGTATTGCAACACAATTTCAATCAGCTATACTTAAATGTTGCACTAAAATTGTGCATGACAAGCATTTCAGAAAAACTGAAAGCAAGAAAACTATATTACATTAAAATTATTTAAATAAAAATTGGTCTAATTTAGCTATGAAGCTTCTTATGAATGGGATAGTGTTTACACTACTGGGGACTTTCACAATAAACAGTGTCAGACATTTCAGCAACAAGCAGTGTAAATCATAATTGTGCATCATTGCCTTCATTCCACAAATTGCACACTTGCAGGACTGCCCAATATTTCAGCAGGAATAAATGACTGCTGTAATGATTGCTAAAAATTAAGGTTTATTTTTTTACAAAAAGTGTGTTATATGGTAGACAAGTTGTTTGATCGTCCTTAATATTGTAGTTCCAAATTTCCAATATTTTGTGACTTAGTTTCTTCTTGTTTAGCTTACAGATTTGCATTCTGATGGCACCTTACACATATTGCAAAAAAACAACGAAAATCCTACTCTTTGATGCAGTTCCTTGATGCAAAACCTTAAACCTATCTGTTTCACCAGGAAACAAGTGTGCTCCTTACGGGGAACATGATCAGAGCACACACCCAGGTCTTACAGATCAGTCATTCCTCACGACACAAAATTTTTTTGATTTTGCAAACTTGTCTTCTGTAGCTAGCTTCAGTAAAATTCTCTTTTGAATCAGATTAATAGTAAAAAGCCCCCATGTTCATGCACTTTTAGTCTTTCAGTTTGCCAACAGCTTTTGGATTCTCATGCACTTGTTCTCTGACAAGAAGAACACATTCCTCTTTTTGGTTAACCCAGGACTACAGTGCTCCAGGATGAATTCAGCAAACTATTTCTTCTGTCATTAGCAAATCTTTCAGTTCTGCAATGAACCTGGCAGAACAGATGCTTTTAACTCATAATCAATCTCTGGGATCAATCACACACAGGCACTCATCAAGATTCCTGCACTGCACTTTTCAACTCTACCAGTAAGTCCTGATCTGAAAAGAAGTAGTGATAAAAACACATTTCCCTACCTGAAATATCTCAGAGAAAGTGTCTACCACCTAGGCTCCTTTTTAGTTACGTGGCAAAGAAACTATCACATGATTATCTGAGAAAGTTTTCCATGAGGCAGAGCAGACAGCAGGTCTGGGAGTGTCAGGAGACAAAAGTCCTTGCATTGTTAAACAGAAGGGATGGAAGTTTGCAAAGAAATAGCTGTGGGTGAAAGAAAATCAGAAAATATGAATAATTGCATGTAGATGAATGGAAGGGTGTGGAAAAGCATGGAAAGAGGACAGTGAGAGTGTAGGATGGACAGACAGAGACATAGGACAAAGCTAAAGACAAAAATATGAAAATAAGAACAAGAAAACTCCAGAACCTGGAAGCAGAACAGAAAGTCTTTTTCCATGCACTGCACAGACTGACTTTTGGTCTTCAAATATTTGCTTGTATTTTTTTTTTTTTAATAAATTACTTTCCTTCAAAAAGAAATTATCTTAAATTCTTGGTATATAATGTACTCATTTGTCTAAATCTTAAAGCTCAAATTTAAGATAAAAGTAAGGAAAAGACAGAATTTAACAAAATATTATGGCTTAACAAAATGTTTACAGAACTTGTCTTTAAAGAAAAAGATTGAGGTTAAACTTGCTTATATGTCTTTCATTCAAAGTCATATAGGCATGTCCATGCTTCACTGGTTGGGTTTCAAGGCTCTGCATGTAGCTGCAAATGTATTCTTTGGAAGTAAAATTTTACTACTTTTATTCAACAAAATCCTATCGGTAGCTAATCACCAAAGGTATTTCACACTCTACAGCACCTATTTGTTTCATTCACTTAAAGTGTCATATTTATTTTGAACTCACTTAAAACCTTGATTTGTCATCATGCTCTTTGGGAAAGCAACTACACACAGACTGCAAGACTCCTACCCATCCTAGTACTTAATTATTTGTAAATACATTGAGGCCAGGTAAAAAA
>VYXC01003161.1:243028-268379 GCA_013397175.1 Platysteira castanea | reverse complement strand
AAAAAAAAAAAAAAAAAAGGGTAAAAAGAAACAAGTCTTTCTTTAGCAGGAAAAAATCCCAAACTACCTCTCCATTATGCACACAAAATGATCTGTGTATCTTCCCCACTTAAGGACAGATTTTATGTCCATCACAGCACTTTGAGGCTACAATTATTCACGTTCCTCTTCCAAACGCACAGCTATTCTGTGAAAACAGTAATGCTCAAATGGGCCATGTACTCTTTAGAAAAGACATTATTTGTTCCTTAGGACCACCATGCAAAGTAAATTATCCATGTAAATCCTGAAAGAGATTCATTCTGAGGTACTCATATACTCAAATGTTGATACACATTCTCAGGTAAATACAGAATGGCATACAAGAGTTGTTACAGTAGCTTTGCCAGGGGACCTGGTTGAGTTGGCAGTGCTGGAAGGGTTTAAAAGACATGTAGATGAGGCACTTAGGGACACGGTTTAGTGATGGCCCTGCTTGGTTAATGGTTGGACTGATGATCTTCAGGTTCTTTTCAAACCTAAATGATTCTGCGATTTCATGTGCCAAACAGCACTTTGCAATGACACACTAAAAACTCTCTGGGTTTCTAAAGCAAAAGTAGTTGCCAGTGCACGTTTAGCGAGACAACGTTGGGTATAGAGCAGACATACACTGAGAGAAAAAGATGACAAGAAGACTGATGTCACCATTATCTTATATGAAAACCACTACAGGAAGGCTCCTGTGATCTAGGATTTTATTTTTTTTAAGGGAAAGACAGTAGTCATTATTTCACATGCAGGTATGTATACAGCATATATACATATATATACCTGCATGTTTGTACATAAACAAGAAAGAGTATATATTCTAATATATAATATTATTATTAGAATATATTAATAAAGAGTATATATTAGAATATAATAAAGAGTATATATTCTAATATTTATGTGTATTCTTATATATAAGTATATACCTCCCTAAACCTGATTTTCCAGAACTGGAACACTGCTGTACAAAGCAAGTTTACTGGTCACTGCTTAGCCTTACATTATGACTCATGTTTGGTCACTTCAGATGACTTGGAAACAAATGTGGAAGAAGTGTACGTATTCTTGCACATTTGCAGAAATCTCTTAGTTGAATTTATTTCATCTGTAGAGCTTTGGTACAGACTTCCACCAGTTTGATCAAGTATAATGAGTAAGAATGGCAAGAGTTACAGAGTTGGCAAGGGCTGTGTAATGGTTCAGTCAGGATTTTTGTGGCCCAGAACTCAGCTATGGGCAAGTTTAATGTTACAGCTCTGATAGTGCCAGAACAATGCCTTCACTTTAGCATAAAGACTAGCAGAAATATTTTGGAAAATATGAACTACTTCACAAACTGTTACTATAATTCACAGTTTGCAGTTTAGATTAACCTAAAACATTTCACTCAATTAGTAACTTCTATTTTTATTTCCATCACTTACACACATAGTTTAACACAGCACCACCTGCTCTCACAGACCTGGTTTTAGTTTGGTATCTTTCACAGAGTTAATTTGCTTCATTATTTTATCTTGGAATGCGCATCTGTTCAGTAGATAGAGGTTAAGTGGGTTTGTTTTGTGGAACCATTGCAAATCTCAGGCACTTTGACTTATTCAGTTGATAAAGAGAACTTTGATAAATTTACTACAAAATGCCTGAAAATTTTCTCCAACCAATCCAATTACAGTTATCTTTCTAAAAATATGTTTGTGACATGAAAAGAACAATTTCCTAAAAACTACAGAAAGGAAACACTCCACAGGAATGGATACAGACTGAAGTGGAAAATTACTTTCAGGAAGAACAAACATGAGGCTGTCAGTATTGTGTACTAAATAGACTTTTCTTTTTTCCCTGTATCTTACATTTTGTCATTGATCTTTTATTCTGGTGCAAATACTTAAAATTTTTGTCCTCATGGCAGTTCTTGTTTGGTTCTGGGGAGCAGGAAAAATAATCAACTCACAGAGTACCTTCTTCATTCTTTTAAGGACTACACCCTTGATTGTGTCTTTCATTTGTTTCCTATTTTTAAGCGAGATTTTTAAACTACTTTTTTCAAAATGAAAACAATAGCAAGTTCTTAGCAAATGTGTGATTATTGGCAGAAAGTAACAGGAAAGTGTAAACAGAAAACTACCAGCTGTGTATTTTTTGTTGCAGTAAGACCAGCTTTTGTTGCTGCACATCTAATCTTCCTTGAATTACAACACTAGCTTATGAACAAGAATGCCTTGCTGACTATAATATCAGTAAGAAGATATAGCCCCCAGTGTAAGATTATAAAAATAGTTTCCAATTATATGTTGATAACATCAGGTGTTAAATATGGCTAAATGTTTCAGTTTCAACAATAATTTTTAATCTGTGCAAATAATAAAGAAAGTAAAACCATATTTTAATTCTTACTGCTTTTGTGGCCAGTGAAGAATAGGTTACAAAAATGAAAGGGAAAAATACCTAAAGAGGAGAACTAATATGAAAATTAAACTTGATGTCTTAGTATTTTTGTGTTCTAAAAGAAAGGAAAGAGGGTCTTGAAAATGGCATTTTGATAGTGACACACTACTCACCTCTATCCCAACCTTCCAGTGTTTATTGCTCTGCTTTGGATAGCAGCACACACTCATGCTTGAGCTCCATATCCAGTCACATGTGAGCTTACAGTAACAGGACTTGGTCTCACACTAGCCCTGGATGGACTCAATCTTGGAGGTCTTCTCCAACCTATATGATCTGTGATTCCATGGTAACATTTAAATTGTACAATTTTACCTGATGCAGCTTTTAATTTGCATTTTGGGGCATTTTTTGTCTTTGACATACATACCCCTAAGTACCTTTTATTTGATGCCGAGAGCCCTATATAAAGCCTATTTGCAATGGACTGGTTATTTTGGGCTTCTTTTCTTTCTTACTTTACCAATATCACATATTAGCGGTTAGAGACAGAGTGGCTAAAGCATCTCTGTAAAGAGGTACAGCAAGATTTATTTGGGAATCACAGCAAGGGACATCTCTCAGCTCAAAGCTGATGACTGTTCATTGAGGCTAAAAAGTTGGAGGCAGCCAGATAGCAGTGGGTTGGTTGCATCACTCTTGCATGCAACTGGCTGCAGAAGCTGGTGAACCATAACAACATTAAGCTGACAAGTCACAGATGCTATGCTGGACTTCTGCTCATAAGCATTGACAAAAAGAAAATACATGAAAAAAAAAAGAAAAGGAAATGAAGAAAAATGGCTATTGAAGCATATTTCATTATACAGTAATTTGTAATACAGGAAAGGTATCCATTTTAAACATGTATATACAAACTTACAGTAAATTAAGTGATCAGTTTTGAGGAGGAATAAGGTGCACTAACACCAGTTTTACTTGTAAACAATATAAATTTTTTAAAAGCTTTTCACGATTTAGAACCTTATTTATAGAATATACAGATTTTATTAAAAGATGAACATGCAACGGGCACAATTTCTTCCTCATACTAGTATGAAAATACATCTTACATACTTCCTTTTATTTTCAGTAGTAAACCTCCACAGCTTGGTTTTATTTGTTACTCAGCCACTTAATTTCCTACTAGTCCAGCTATCTGAAGCCGTAACCCAAGGAGTAGAATTGCAGAAAAAGGACTTCTTTGTACAAAGTCAGTAACACTACACATATTGAGTCAGATTTTCTTTCACAGCAAGTTTTCTCAAAAAACGAGATAGTTTTAAAAAAGTAATAATGATTAATGTTGATATTACCAGTCCTAAGGATACCAGTAAGGAATAGGACTGATACTAATGCAGTGGAAGAAAAATAACAAAATAATTGGTGCTTTAAAAAGCTTCTCTAATCCATGTCACCCAGACAGGGTTGGAGAGAGAGTAATACACGCTATATCAAGTAGGTAGTGGTAAAGGCCATTGGAACTGTACATGAGATATTGGTCAATATTTATAATTTTCTAACACATCTAGAAACATCTTGGAAATACATCTCTTTATAATATAATGAAGTACCATGACTAGATATTTCTCCCTTTGGTTTATGGATTGGGTATTGTTGACTGCAGTATTTTTACCTAAAATGCTACCCTACCATTGCTGTATAGCAGTTGATAGGGGGGAAAAAAAAAGAAAACCTCATTAAAAGGATCCGTAGATCCATAGATGCATTGCCTGCACTAGCACAGAACCTATAACTTTATTTGGAAATCTGCATGTATGCACAGCAAAATGATGTACCTTGCAGGAGTGGCCTATAGATATTTTCCTTAAAGCATATTTTAACATCGTATACAGATTTATAACTGTATATTTTTTTTTCCTAACAAAGGATTTTCTAGTCAATACAAAAGTAGTTACATAGAAAAATACTTAAGTGACATAAGGCCTAACAGAACGTAGAAGCTGCAGCTTGTCTTATTAAGACACTAATACATGCTAAACAGGCACAAAGTGGTTACAAGAATTTATGTGATCAAAGCATTTTTGGTGCATGTCACAGAAATTATTGCCTCAGAAATGTGTAATACATTACAATTAAAAAGGGCCAAAAATACAGGATAAAATAATGTTTCCATGTCAACTGAACAAAAATAATTTATTTACAGATCATGAGGAAAAACATAAAAGACCCTTCCTTTTCAAATAAATACATGTATTAAGGGAACATTTCCACTAACTAAAAAAAAAAATTTGTGCGATTAAATGAATAGTTCTTATGTATTAAACAAAACCATAAAAACATTCAAAGGACAATAGTGCAACCATGTCAGAGCATAAAGCTGATGTTTGCCATTTTACCTTTTAGGCTGAAGACAAGGTAACCTTTCAAAGCAAAACAACAGAAAAATTTATGCATTCATTATTTCCATGTATAAATACATGCTTTAACTTCAGGATTTAAATGTTTTTTCCAAGTTCTTTTGTTGCAACATGAATTCAACATGGTATTATGCAAGCATTCAAGACATGATGGAGTTGACCATCACAGGATTTCTAAAACGAGTTCCAACTGAACTATAGCTATATCCCCATTTAGTAGTGCTTTTTAAGTCATCTAGACATTGATCATAAAATTACTCCAAAGTAAAACTTTTTCAACACTTAACAATCTTCAACCCTGAATCTTATTTAAAAAACAACACTGTTTCAAATTAATGTTCCTTTACATGACACAAAAACATTACAGATCTTAAAAAATGGATTCAGCTTTAATAATTTGGCTAAACAACATAAGATAGATTTTGGTCATTAAAATAAATGAAAAACAAAAGTACCCAAAACATCAGTGGCCTGTAGAGAGGGAAAAACTGGTGTGAAGGCAGGTCCATGAACTCACATCCTTTAACCAGCCTCTCTACAAGCATGGACATTCACATGGCACCCTCTGTATGATAAAAATATTAGATATGAAAGCAATTGCTACACATGCACACATGTTGCTAATTCTGGGATTTGGAACCCATATTTGCAAGATATACTGCTGATATTGTTACACTGGTGGAGAGAAGGCCAAGGGAGGTCTACAGACACTGAAAGGGAAGTCACTGAGATTGTAGTCAAACTCTTGTTAGTAGCAGGAGATGATATAATGGGGGAAAACAGTTATAAATTTGTAGTCATTTAGGAAACTGAGGTTGGAGATGAAGAGAAATGGTTATCCAGAAAAGGACAAGTATGAGAACATGCTGCCCAGAATGGTGGTAGTATCTCTGTCTTGGGGCATTTTCACAGGCTGGCTAGCCAAACCCACAGCTGGCAAAAGTCCATCTCTGCTTGGGTCCTTGGAAGGTTGGACAAAACCACTTCCAGAAATCCTTCCTGCCAACAACTTTATGTGATTCTCTGTATCCAGCAAAAACACTTCGCTCATGCAGGTGTGTCAATAATATTTAGGCAAACATTTCACCTAATTTACTGCAGGCCAAGACCACAGAGCTGGTCAAACACAGTAGCTCAGGACACACATATACAACACTGATCCTGTCATGGGGTGACGGCTCTCCAAGTTAACAAGACTGAAGAGAGATGTTTTGGAATATAAGTAACAGCTTATAATCATGATCTTCTTATCATGAGAAAACGCAAACGCTTATATGTTGAAGGCTCAGACTTCAGAAACCAAGCACTGGATCACCTTCCTCTCTTCTCCCTACTGCTGCAGGAGGAATTACCTGCAATCACATCCCAAATTAACTTTACTTCCATTTCACTCACATGGACAGAGGGAAGGGTTCACACAAGAACACAGAAGACGCCCTCATTAGTGGAGTCACAGTTAATTGTGGCTTTTCTCCTCAAAGAAGCTAACTGAATCTGTAATTTTTTTTTAAAATAATATAGGGTTAACAGCAAACAGTATGTATGTGATTAGGCATATTCCTGATACACCTGAGTGTCCTGCATTCTCTGCCACGTGCTCCACATAAGTCTCTGAACTACAGTGAGGCCTCTTGTACTGCTGTGTGGGAAGATGCTACAGCCCTGAAATGTCCTGCATGGAATAAGGTAGCATGTGAAGATTCTCTTAGTACTTAAAAAAACCCCAGCAAATATGTTTTGTCTTCTAGGGTTGAACTATTATATAGTGAAATAAAATTTCTTATTCATTCTGGCATTAGATTTCTCTCTCTCATTAAAAAATCTTCTGATAATTACTTGAGGATTAGCTGCTCTGATTAGAGGTTTGAAAGGATGCCTTAAAACAATACTTTTCCTAGTTTAAACCTTTTTTTTTTTGTACATTATGAACCATCCTGTTTCTCAGACCTCCACATTTTATACTAGAGGTAACACAGTACAGGCTATACAGTGTTCACATAGAGTGCTGATAAAATGCAGGAACTGCTGCTAGTCATACGGGTTTTCCATCAGTTCATAAAACTTTATCCAAGTTTGATTTACTGAACTAGGCTTCAGCCTGGAGTTGTTTTATTAATGGAAACAGAGGAGACAACAGTTTTCTGGCTCTGAAAAGGTCCAATCCTATTTTGATCAAAATCAGTGAACGCTAAGAAGAACTGGATTATCACTGCTAACTGTATAAATGCTCATAGTTTCTTACTACACTATGGAACTCCTGGGGACTATTTTAAGCAGTAATAACTCAGTTTTTAGAGATGCTGACAGCTAAAGCTACCACCCCCTGGTAAGTTTCTCAGAACTTATCTAAAATTGGGTGAAGGAACTCTCGTTAAGGTAACTGATTGCTTCATTCCAGGGTTCTCTTTTAATGAACAATTTATACAAATGCTTGTGCATGTGCAGCAATTCTTTCACCTGCAGATTTAAAACTTTAAAAATGCATTAAAAAATTTCCTTTAAATCAGACTCCTAAGTACTATTACAAACCTTCACAATCAATCCTATTACAATCTGAACAAAAGATATTTGAAAAACAAGGGAAAGATTATAACTCATATCAGTCTGTAATACCAATAATAATCCATCCTAAATTTCAGCAATCCTACATATCACAGGTGTTACATTCTCTCAGGAATTTTGAACTGTAACAGTCCAGACAAATGTTTCTTTCACCTATGAACTATGTAGGATCAGATATCAAGTCTACTTCTCAGTTCTTAATCAAACCCTAATGCTCAAAATGAAATACATTCTAGTAGCCAACTTTTGAGGAACTACAACAGAATGCCATGTATCCGCCACTGTCTTCTCCTGACAAAGACCGTTCTGGTTCTCCTAAACTTAGGGATTAACTGGACCTAGGCAACCTTTTAATGTTTTGGAGTTTTCTTAAGAAATGCTTCATCAACATATACTTAAGGCTGTCAAAAACTAGATAAGCAGACATGATCAAAAAGAGATTAAATTAGTTGAAACTGTAGTTTTTCTTTACCTGTGAGTGATACTGGATACTACTAAGTTCTGTACGTAAGAAATACTGATGCCATAAAGAAACATGCAGGTAAGAGACATTAATATACACTACAATATTGTATGCAGTGACTACTGTAGCATTGATTCTGAGCTCATTGCAATGAATTATATTACTTAAGAAAAGTGAAAACAGAGTCTATGGGGTGAAACAATTTAACAAATTTGAACAAGTAGGAAGTAGAGTCTGGATTTTGAACATTATGTGTAATTTCTAACTATACAAATGTATAAACCCATAATAAAAAGAAAACATTACTGAAATATTTCAGTTCGGTTGTTGGCTTGGGTTTTTCCAAATATTCAAGTTATTTAGGTGAGGAAAATTATCTGCTGTTTAAACATTGCAACAGTTTTTTGTGAGTGCCGACTTTTTGACAGGAGTCCCAGCCAGGCTGGTTACTGATCTTGTATCATCTTGATTATCACTTCGTTTTCGCACCTCACTGTAAAAAAAAAAAAAAACAAAAAAACAACCAAAAAAAAAAAAAAAAAAAAAAAAAAAAAAGCACTCAATTAACATGTTCCTACTCATGTTCACTCTTCCATTTTTCCCACTATATGTCACAGAGTTCATCACCATCTACTGTACAGCTAATACTATGGAATTTAGCATAGAATCCACATGTCTCACAAGTTTTCAATTTGGGAATCATATTTATATTTCTATGCAAGTCACAGTGATAAAAATGTATTTTTTTTTTATATCTAATAACTCCCTTAATTGTGTTCTGATTGACCTTTCCTTTTCTTTTGAGAATTTTTTCCTACTTTAGTATTTCACTATAGAAAAAGAGTATGTTCATAGCTCTAAGTATAAAAAAACCCTTCAGTTTCAAGCATAAATTTACTTTCATAGAAAAAATACACAATGTTGGATGCTTTTTATTAATGCAGACTTAAAAGCTGTGCACATATGACTGATTATGAATTACAGATCACTAGCTTTTCAAAATTACATTTTAACCAAAAATGGTTTGAAAAGATAGTAGAATTGTAATATTTGGCTCACACATTATCATAGAAATACCAGGGTGCTAAATGAATACAAACAGAATTTCTATCTTATAAATAATTAAGAGAAGGGGACACCAAAGAAAATATGTTTAATTAGAGTGGTCACTAATAAAACTGAATACGTATTAATCTGTGTGAAACAATTAAAAATAATTACAGATAGAATTATTACATTTCAAAATAAATTATGAAAGAATTAAGAAAATAAATCCATGTATGATTAAAATTAAAATTCATCCAGCAAACAGGTTTTAAAATTGTGGGCCCAATAATTAATATTTAAACTAGGACTCATGGAGACAGCTTTGTAATATTTTCAAGCACAAGTGTTACTTCATTAAACTGAGAATAAATCCCATCTTGCATTTATCTATAATAATTTAACAGAGTATTCTTTTGAAATTCTTTTTAACATTGGTACAATTTCAAAACTATGTGCGTATCTTTGTATGTATATTCACACAATGTCCTTTTTGTAAAATATACTCAGATGTGTTTATGTGAAAATAGAAACACAGCTACTTACCGAGCAAGATGAAGAACTGCTTCTACAATATTAGATCCATCTTTAGCACTTGTTTCACAGAATAGCGCATTATAAGTCTGTGAGTAAAAATAAAATGTTAAGCTAACAGAGCTGAGATGGTTCCCATGTGAATGGGTACATTTAATTACAAATTGTTTCCTGAATAACACAAAGAATGATGACACATTTAAATGAACAGGATTCCTCCTAGTGCTCTTCATTGTCCAACATCTTCTCTTTAGTACTGTGAAATAAAGCAGTAATTGTTTTTTAATTATATCTGGTTTATATTCAGTACATTCTGAATTAATAAACTGAATAAAAAACTTATTATAAGCTTAATGTCCAAACTCAATCTTCTTGTTCACAGGACAGCAAAATAGTAAGAGAGTTGACAGGATAGGTTACTTAATCTAACTTGTTAGCTTCTCAAACTACAGCATGTAGTTATTCTAGGTTAACGAAAAACATCATTCCATAAGACACAGACATGGTTTCTGCCCCAATTTATTCCATCAATTGTGCAAGCACTCAGCCACCCAAGACCCTTAAGACTCTCCCCATTATTCTACAAAATACAGGATTTGTGCATCTCTTATCCCCCATATAAATACATGCAAAAAAAACTTGTCCACACTTCTATTTATAGCAGAGAATTCCTTTTTTCTTTCTGCACACGTGGCAGGAATACAAGAGAGTCTCTTGAAGATGAAAATACTCCACCCAAAAGCTGGACAGACACAAACCAGTCAATAGTATGCTTCATATTTGAACTGGCAACTTCTATTCAGCAGCAGAAAAACTCAGTCTTCTGTCCATCCACTTTTTAACGAAAAAGACTGAGAAGTCTTTCGCAGCCAGGAGTGAAGTTCAGCTCAGCAGACACTGAGATATGATTTAACCCAGCAAACACCATCAAAACATGATAGTTTAATGAAAAGCATCCATGAATCCTCATTACTTGACTTGGACAAATGACCAGAAAATTACTTTTGTTTACTAGTTTTTCACATGGTTTTCAGATTAAAATTCCTAAGACCATTTTATACTAATGAGGTACACTTGGACCTTACCATAGCCAGCTTTTCTCCATAGTTTATAGGCACACATTTTTGCCCTTGTTCTGTAACAGCTTGACGGAGATCTGCCTTGTTTCCCACCATCATAATTGGAATATTCTCATGAGTTGCATCCTGTAAAAAGAATTTTATTTCCTTATTGCTAGAACACTCAGAATACAAAGAAGCGGCTAACATCATCATGTCATACCAATTTCCTTCCCACAAAGTCTTGCACACTAGTAGAAAAAATTTACAGATTACGAAAGCTATGCTGAGAACTTTTTATAAACCACTCAAAAGGTAAGTAGTCAGCTTAACTATCAGCCTGCAAAGATGTCTTTCCATTCCCATAAGCCCTGTTTCTCAAAAAGGAATTTAATGTGTTAAGTTAATCTAATGGAATCGGTTACTGCATCCAAATACTGTATGAGAAAACCACTATAGGAAAAGTAACAACTCCTATACCATGACTAAAAGAAACACTTTCGTAGAAGATTAACTAAATATTTTGCTTGCCACTTTCCCTCCTATTAAGCACCTCCAGCACAAGAGAAAAACCCCTTGCACTAAATCCAAATTAATATTCAAATAAACAAACAAGAAGTACAAGCAGAAAGAAATACTGAACATTTCACTTGAACTATAGGTAATTTACAAAATCTAATATATTGGTTTAAAATGCAAAGACTCCAAGGAATACTCAAGCCACCCACAAGTAGGTATCTGAAATGTGCTGCCACAGTCATTTCAAAAAGAAGTGAACAGGAAGAGTGTCGTTGCACAACATCCTTTAATACAAAAACATGTATTAGATTGAACTCTGAGTATGTCAGGATACGTTTAGGACTACCATGTAGCTTTTATTTCTATGACAGGCTGCAGTCTGGATAATTACAATTTACAGATAATAGAATTTTATAAATAATAAGGCTAACAATGCAATGACATAGCTTATGAGTTGCATATATTTAATGGTCTTACCTCAATCATATCCACCCATTCTCTCACATTAATAAAGCTTTTTTCACACGTTACGTCATATAGTAGTAAGACACCATCTGCTCTTCTGAAGTATGATTTAGCAATACTTCGAAATCTTTCAGAAAAAAAGTAAAGATTTGCATAAGGCCACATATTATCAAAAAATAGTTCAGTTTAACATCACTAAGAACACAGCATTATTTAATTTCACTACTGAGTACAATTCCCTCCATGTAATACAATGAGCTCTTAAAAACTGCTGGTGCTGGTCTTTAAGGATCAACAGGATTCTGTCCTAAACAACAATCAATATATTGTATACCAAAACAATCTACAGTGTATCTATTACAGATAATCTATTCTCAAGTTGTGCCAGGGGAGGTTTAGATTAGATAATAGGAAAAATTTCTTCTCTGAAAGGCTGGTCAGGCATTGGAATGAGCTGTCCAGGGAAGTGCAGAATCTCCATTCCCAGAAGTGTTCAATAGGCACGTGTGGATGTGGCACTTGGGGACATGTTTTAGAGGTGAACACAGCAGTATTAGGTTAAAAGTTGGACCCTGTGATCTTAGAGATCTTTTCCAACCTTAATGGTTCTACGATTCTCTGACCCACCTACACGTAACTTCCTAAACTGATCGGCTTACTTTACCTCCTTTGAAAAAGATAGGAAACCAGTAAAATTATTCCAGGACTTCTTGATCAATTACAGTCATCTTTGTCACAAACTTTATACAATCTACTTAAGTAGTAGAAGTACAGTAACTAGGTATTTACATTGGATATTAAAATATTCTTCACAAATTTATTATGTGGGAGGAGACTGATTGGACCCCTGCCTACATACAGCCCAACACAAATCTTGGTCAATGAACATATTAAACTGACTTCCATGGCATGAGATCAACCTCTTAATAAGCCTTAAAAGCTGGCAGTAAAGAAGTAATGGCTCTCAAGCAAAGATGTCACAGGATTTTGAGAAAACTTTACACAATCATTTGAAGAATCTTGGATATGCTTTCAGCAATCTGCAAAGATACTTTTGGCAAAATTCTAAAGTCTTTGGAAAGAAGTTTTCATATATCAAATACAATGCAAATCAGGACCAGGATTTTCAAGGAAAGAATAGGAGACAGGGAGGAACGGAAGGGAATCTCTAAGAAAAAGCCTGCTTAAAAGTACAGGTTTGTAAGAACAAAGAAAGCTAGAGACTAAAAATAGAAGAAACCATGTGCATCTACTCCGTCGTTTTGTGTTGCTGAAGAGGGACACATGGATTTAATTAATTAATCCTGTGGTGAACTCAACTATTTCTTCCTATGGAGAGAAAAGATAACCTCAATCATCACCAAAGCTAACACAAACATTCCACCTGTCTTGAGGTCTCAGCAGACAAAAATGGCATCTGTTTATAGACATGTACTTATGAACTATACAATTAACGGGTTTTTTCAGCTAGATGAAAAAAGGCAAATGACTTTTACAAACAAAAGATTTCAAATTAGGTAAGTGCAGACGATCACTAACCTCTCCTGCCCAGCTGTGTCCCACAGCTGTAGCACTGTAGGTTCTCCATCAACAATTAGTCTTTTCATTTGAAAATCCACACCTGAAAAGAATCATGTGTATAGTCTAACAAAACAATCTTTAAAAAACCACAGAAAATTAAAAGGTAGGGGCTACAAACAACAGTTTTTCAAAAATTCATCTCTTAATAGGTTATGAGATTTCAGTCAGTCATGCACATACTTCTGAACTGCCATAATCACCTGAATATATTTCTTTTCCCAGAAGAATTGATATGAATTGCATTCTGATCAACAAATAAGACCTCTCTCTGCTTTATTTTGCTAAACAGTTTTATCAAAGAAGTGAAAATGTTTTATAAAAGACTTTATTTCAAATGCCAAGGAAGAAAAAGATAAATTAGAATGAAAACCCTGACTCAGAGACAATAAAACACCTATAAAAGTATGATTTGACTGGAAGACAAAATTCAGTCTTTGGAATCATTAAGACAACTTTGTTAGCTGACAACTATACTAATATACACAAGAAGTCAGTCAGAAATCCTAGCTGTATTTAAATCAAAGCTACAATAACACATTGAAGAAATTGCAACAAAAAGTAGTATGAAAGACATAAAAAGATAGTATGAAATACTAAGGAAAGAGGGAAGTGTAGAGAAAACAAGACAGCAATGAAAAATACAGTAAAGTTCATACACACACTGAAAGTTCCTTACACTGACATTCCATTTCTGGTGCTTTATGTTGTTCAGAAAAGAGGCTTTGTAAAGAAAAACTAAATTAGACCAGTACCCTATTGTCCACTACAAACAGCTGTTATTACTAAGCTTTAGTACTCAATTAGATCTCATAGCCTAAGAAACCGCATGTGTATATCCAGGAAACCCTAGCAAGCAATCAAAAAGGTAAGCTTTTCACCCACTTCACTGCAAAATAACAAGGAAATTCATTTCAATATTTTAAGAAGAACACCAACTGTACCCAGAGTTGCACTGGTATTGCCTCGAAATTCATTCTTGCAAAGTCTCATTAGGAAACTGGATTTTCCCACTGCTGCATCTCCAGCAAGAACAATCTTGTAAGCCTTCTCTGAACTGGGGTACTTTGGAGTGCATTCAGCTGCATCTGACTGAAAATAAAAAGAATCCCTCTGTAACAACTCATAAGAAAACCCTCTGTATCAGTCTTTTCCAATTTTCCCCTGAAGAACTGGTTACCTCAGGGGTGATAGCAGATATGTATTTCCTTGTTGAAGCAACTGAGCTGCTTCGACTAACTGGTTGTGAGGGCTTCCAGTCTAAAACTGCAGTGCTGTTGGCAGGACTGTACACTTCTTCATCCCTGATCTCTGGAACCTGAAAATATAAGTTAGTTCTCTGGTGAGAAAAGTATGCTTTTTTGGAAAGGCAGAGCTAAGACTGATTAAAGCATTTTAACAGTTTGGATTAAACAGAGATAAATGACCAGATACAGCTGTGCAATTCTAATCAAAATACTGTGATTTTTCTGTTCTTACTCATTTTTGCTGTTCACTATAATCTACGTTTTGTCTTTTAACATGTTTACTATTCAGTATCCATTCTTTCAGTACTCTTTCTAATAGAGCAAATTAATTTCCATATGAAAAATTCAGCTTAAAACACAGTCACGATAAACAAATTGTGACATATTTTGTTTCAAAGCTTATTTTGCTAACATTAAGAATTTCCCCAAAGACATTACTCTCTATGCTATTACTAATCAAGCTAAATTAAGTAGAGCACAGTTGTAATCAACACTACTCATAGCAAAGTCTGCATGTAGATTAATGTCTACTAAGTGAAATTGTTCACCTTAAAAAAAATGTTCTACTATGCTTGATACTATTTTTTGCTATGTAGTCCTAAGTAACTCTTTCAATGTTACTAACAATAAATGGACACAGTAACACCTTCTTAGATTTTTAAATTTTTCGAGATGTAGCCTAAGTCAATGTGTGCATTAACAGTATTTTATCTCATACATGCTTTTTTCTCCACTGGCACAGCACAGTAAGAGGAAGTGAACAGAAGCCTATTTTACTTCTGTCTGCTTTTTATCATTAGAAAATGAGCTCCTTTCTGCATACAGTTTAACAACCTTCAAAAACCATGTAAACTTCAAAAATGAAGTTATTACCTCAAAAATGTACCAAAAATTGTAAAAACAAAAAAAGAGAACTAACTCTTATACATTCTCCAAAACATGTTCACTAATTTCATTTAAATGCTTATGACCCAAATATTTACTTTTAACTGGCCTCCGGATCTTTTAAAAGATTAAAAATCTTTTATTTTAAAATAAAAGATCCATTTTATTTTAAAAACAGGAAGCTAATTTTGTCTCCAATCAAAGATCTTCCTCAGAGAAGGAGTAAATCTGGCACTTACATCTGTATCAGAAGCATCACCACCAAAGCCTTCTTGCATACACTGTGACCTCTGACAACTCCTTTGATGCCTGTATTCCACTTCTGAATCATACTCATTTGAATCTCTCAGGGTAGACAAACCACTGTCAAAACAGCTCTCAGGTAAGCTGTCAACTTCACAGCTTACCCTTTGCATAGGATCACAAAGGGCTAAAGAGTCATAATCTTCATCAACACAAGACGAATGAGATGACCTAGTAAGAAAACGTTGGAGGGGGAGAAATAAATTATTTCATATAATTAATTCCAATAATAAATAATTGTTCTTCCCAACAAAATCTGAGCCCTTCTGGAACAGTCAATTCTTAGAAATGCTAATGTTAAGTTTAAGACGTATGTTAATCCCTATCTTGCCTTTATAAAGAATTTCTTTCCTAATCATGTGTCTTGGGATGGCCAGATTAAATTATTTAATCTATGTTACTGATGATGACTTTACAAGTCTCAGTAATTATGTTAATGTTAATTAAATAAGCCTATCTAAAAAATCATTCAGAAAGTGATGTACTACAAAGACATCAAAAGAAGAAAATTATATACGATGGTCTAGCTAATTTTGGCCTATTCTAAGACATAAAACAACCTTGACATACTGTATCTCATTTAAATGAATGCATTTGCTCACAGAAGCACACGTGCCAATAAGGAACAGCTATAAATATAGAAGAGGGAGTAGCCAAGTTCAGGAGATCAGAAAGGTGGAAGAAGTCACTGAAAAATTTTCTTTCAGTCTGGTGAGCTATGCAAAACTTAAAATTTTACACAGAATTCCTCTCTTTTCCCTCAACCTTCCTTCAAAAATCTTTTTTTTTTCCATTCTGGATGATGTAATATATAAAAATACTTTAATGAATGCTGCAATGCCAGCATGGCTTACAGGAAAAAAAAAAGGTTTCATTTATGTAAAAAAAAAGGTTTTATTTATGTAAATAAAACCACAGAAAAGGAAGGTTAATAGAGTGAATCTTAAAATAACTAATCTTATAAAAAAGCTTACAGTGGCTACAATCATTATCGTGCTCCTGCAGCAAGACAGGGACAGGCATCAACTAAAGTGAGGCAGTAAAGGTCTCCAAGTTATAGAAGAGAAGAGAGGGTCTGGCTTAGCCCTACTGGGAATGGATGTGATGCACTGAACTGCTAAAATAGACAAGGTCAGCATCAATCCTTGTAATAACAGCTGGGTCCCAGAAGGGCAAACCCCTGTGATGGCACAACTCAGGAGAATACACGGCGGAAAATCACCAGCTTATGAAGCTGTTATGAGTCGAATTCCTCCCTGCAACTGGCCAAATGGGGGTGACAGTGACATCACTGTCCCATGCAATAACCTTCAGAATCATCTAATTTACACCCTTTCAGGCTAATGAATAACTACATGAATGCATGTGATCTTTGCTGTGGAATATCAAAGCATACATGTTCTTTGTATTCATGCACTGACTAGCCTATACCAAATCACTGAAATACTGAGGAAGAGCGCATGCTATAACAAAGTTAAGCTTGTCAGGCGTTTCCTGAAATAAAGCTCTTTAGCAGGCAATTTTCAACTTCACTGAACCATGAATTCAATGCTGGGAATTTCATATACACTTAAAGCAAGTTAGACCAAGATGAATCTTACAGATTAAAAAAAAGAAAAATTGTACCTTTCAGCACAAATTGCTTAAAACATATTAGCATGCGAACCAATACCTCTTAATGCTGATGTGATGTCAGGAGACACAGTACTGAAAACAAACAAGTTTTGGGACATTCACATCTTTTTCTGTCTTTCGATACTATCAAGTCACATCTGTCAACATCAAGCTTTATTCCTACCACATAAACCTTCTTCTAAAGTAGCTTGTATTTCTCACTTTTGTGGAAATGCAAGGATTGCACCATGTGACAGGTACTAATAAATATTCATAGACAATGACATCATTAAGCCTCCAGAGAGGTTTTAGTTACTTCCTCAGAAAATTATTCAATGTAATATGCAATTTAGAGTGGATGCCTCTACAAATTTGCGGAGTCCAACACTGGGGAATTGGGTTTATGTGCATTCAGAAAAAGGAAACAGCTTGTGACAAGCAAAACTTTACAGCCAGCAAACACATCTCACATGGAGACAGCAGAGTAAGAGTGAAACTATGGAATGAATGGGGATATTATGAGTGTGAAGCAGAAGTAAATTTAAACCCTATCCAAGATATTGTTCTCTCTGGCAAAATGTAAAACACAGAATACTAAGACCACTATCAGAGATCTCTCTATGCTTTGGAGAAAGAAAAAGAAGACAAAATAATGAATTGAATAGGGACACACATTTTTTCTGACAGATCTAACTGTTTAAAAAACCAAGTATGAAAGAAAAACATGATAATCTAGTGTGAGATGAGGTTGTTTATTCTTTTGAAGAATTAGGCCCACATTTTTAATAGTTATTACATGGGAAAAAAGGCACACAAGCTGAACATAAACCCAAAAATGTTTTATTTTTCAAGTACTGAGTAAGGCTAACAAAGCCCCCCAGAAGAGTTTTATAGTTTCTTGGCAACAAAGAGACTGAGAATTAAACTAGAACCAAGAGGCCAAGATCAAACAAAAGGCTGTCTGAACTCTCCATAAGTTTATGGCTTGCACTGAAAAGGGTTATCGTGAGCTTTCTGAAGTAATTGAAAAGATTCCTATTGACTTCAGGGTACTTTGGATCATATGCTGTGGTCACACATTACTTCTATATCAGACATATTCTCTCTTAACAGTAATCTGCTCTTCTAAAACAAGTAATTTTCAAATTAACAAAAGCAATAATTAACAAATTAATTAAAGTCTGGCTTACCTGTCATACCGTGGGTTTAAAGGAGAATGTTCACCATTAAATTTAGGACTGCTTCTAGAAATGGTACTTCCTGGTGAGGTGTTTGCTAGCCTCTGCAAGAGATACATAATAAATGCATAATAACGTTGATTAACACAGTGTGAGTTTCTAGACTTGCTGAGAAAAAAGTGTGCATCATCAAAATTACAAATTGGATGCATTTAATATATATTTCTTTATATTATATATATCTATTTTAGCTACTTACATTTAGTTGAACCTCATACTTTATATATGACTGAGGGGCAAAGGTCTATTACCTATAGCATTTAGGCTTCACCACTGCCTTTATTCTGAACCTACTAGACACAAAAGACAGTAGAAGTTCGAAGAGGATGATTTCATTGACTACACCTGAAGACTCTGAAATACTAAGCTTTGAAAAGTAGTATTTAGAACATGGCATGCTGACTACTTAAAAAAAAAGGGGGAAGTGTCACTGGCTGAGCTAGTTTCAGTAGAGCTACCTCCTAGTTCTTGAGAGAGATAGTGGAGGAAAGGTCTCAACTAACAGCATGTGACAAAGTATTTTGTACATTCTGCTGTGCCTCCATACATTTATTCACTGGAAACAGCTTCCTCTGTCTTCTCTGTAATATGCTCATTTAAATTTCTAGGCATGACATTTCTAGGAAATGGTATCCATTGTTGCATCTGTAGCAAATCTCTGGTAGCTTGCATCAGCAAAAAGCATTCATGTTCACTGGTATGGAACACTGGAAACAGGCAGTGACCTGACCCCTATTCTCCTCCTTCCTGTCCAGTATTGTCTTTGTGGGCACATTATTCTCGTCCCATCCTTCTAAAAAGAAGTTATCTGCTTTCCTCATGATCCCCAGTCATTAGTTTTAGGAGTTTAACAGGTTTCACAGGATTGCAAAATGACAGTGTAGAATAGGATTTTTGTTACTTTCAAGCCTTCCTTTCTCTAGTTTGGAGGATGTCAAGTGACATTTGTTGCAAGAGACTCCTGTGCAGTTCTGAGAGCCCAAAAGGGTCTAAGGTTTTTATCAGTAGTCCATGCTATTCATTTTCCCAGTGACTTGCCTGGATGAAAGTTCAAATTAGGTTAAGACCCTGCTACTAAAAAAGGGCAGTTTTCTGAGAAAGTGTGTTGTCAATGGTAGGGCACTCCCATATACACAATACAAATACATTCCCTATAGTGCAAGAGAAACTGTTGATTTATTCACCTCATTAAATATCACAGCATATTAAAAAAAATATTACTTTCCAAAGCATCTCAGAAAGCAGTTATGCTCTAACAAAACTTCCATTATTTCACAAAACGTAAGTAAAATCTAACAAAATTCAACCACACAAGAGTATTCCCACTCTTATCCACTGAACTAAACTCAATTTTCCAAGTACCCACTGACTACCAATTTAAATTTGCTGTGTTGATTCTTACATCTTCTATGCCAGCATAACAAAATCATAAATACATACCAATGATCTGTTGTACTTGCTGAAACTGTTTTCAAGTGCACTTCTTAAACCATCGTTGCTGTCATGTAACTTTCTATTAGCTGATCTAACAAGGAAACAGAGTTTAACTTGCAGGACTAAAGAAAACATGAACAAACTATGTAGCTTCTCACAAAGAGAAGTATTTTAAACACTTCTAAAAGATCCCCTTTTTGTCTTTGGTAAACACTAAAGAGTAACATGAAACTAGAAACACATTGACAGATACTCAAACAAATTATCTGAAAAAACCACTGAATTTTAGCCTTCAGTGGCAGTCCAGAAAGCCCATTTTCACTTCTGCAGTATGGTCTTTGGTCAGCTGAGTGGATAAAAAGATACTGTAGGCATGGTCACAAAAAAAAAAAAACACAAAAACCACAAAACCAAAACAGGCCTACAACAAAACACTAGTCCAGTCATTTTGGTACAAAACGACAAAATAACTTCCCTTTAAATATTGCTGATGTGATTCTAAAGACAAATATTATTCAACTGCTTGAAAGAAATAATTTGTTTAGGATAAAGAAATTAACTAAAGATATAAAAAGATCTATTCATTGTGATCCTTCTTGAAAGTAAAAATTTGTGCACCGGTTGTTTAATACTGCACACTTTTAGTACTTTCAAGACAACAATAAGACAGGATGTTACTGGAGAAGCAAAGCCAATAAAAAAAGGAGCCAAGAAATGATTTTTATGATAGCATGGATAGAATCAAATCTCATTCAGCTTATCAGAAAGAAAAAATGAAAGTTAGTGGGGCTAAGAAAAGAAATGAAAAGAAACCAACTGAAGTGTTAGTGGGTCAGTACCACAATACAGGTAACCCCACAGTAATATCTGTGACAGTTAAGAACAGCACCTTTTATCATAATTGAGGCCATTTCAGTATTTTCACTTTTTCCCAAATTTCAACCCAGTCTTTTGCATACAAAAACATTTATCCCAGATATGTTGGGACGAAGCTTGATAATAAAAAAGTGAATTACTAAAAACTTACTGAAGTATTTCAATTTGTCTTTCCAGATTATCTCTATCTTCAGTATACTCACGGATAATTTCTAGGTCTCTGGAAAAAAAAAAAAAAACAAAAACAAACACCAAATTTAAGTGATATCTTGACTTTACAGGATATTCTTTTATTTTTACAATATTGCTTTTGGCAGAGTTTACATTTATGCTGAAATATGAGGAGAGCAGTTTTATGCAAAGTAAGATCACTTGGTGACTTCATTAATCTCTGCCATTATAATCAACCAAGACTGTGAATGAAATATAAAAATGTACAAAATAATCACAGGAACTGCCTCCTTTTCCCTTGAAATATAATTCTTATTATCTGAAAATAACCAGACAATGAAACTGCCTTTTATGTTCCTTTAAATGAGTAACAAGCAGCTTTCATTCACTTTAGAAAAAAAAAAAAAAAAGGTTTAGACTGACATGGAAGGTTTCCAAAACTATTCTCCCTGATATTCATACAGATATTCATGTGAGTGCAAGCCATGGGAAAAAAAAATGCCCGATGCTGTACTGTTGTTTTACTCCTAAGAAAGTCCCACTAAAATCAATGGATATTCTTGCAAGATTATGAGAGTTTGTATCATATCCAGAACTTGCTCTTTCAGAAACCTAGCAAGAAAAGTGAACAGCAGTGATGGCATGGTGTCAAACGTGTACCTATACTTTAAGGCAAATTTAGAAAGTAACAGTTGCCAACTGCACACATAATAATTACATCAGAAAATAGATTTTTTTTCCCTGGTGAAAATATTATCATGTAGAAGTAACTTACCTCTCAGTGTTCAAAGACTGATCTGCATACTCGCTTTTCAAGGTATCTAATTCACTCTGTAGAAAAGCTATATTTGTCTGTGCTTCTAAAAGATCTTTCTTAAGTCTCTGATTTTCCTTCAAAAAAGGAAGACATTAGATGTTAGCTGTCATAGTCACCTCCACAAAATGTTGATATATTATAATAGTAGAATAAGAAACATCAAATTTAAATAAAAATGAAGCGCTATAAAATTTTGGCAAAGAGGGGTAAAGAAAATGAAAGACCATTAAGTCAACATAGAAGTCAGGAAATCAACATGCAAGAATCTCTCAATTTTCATTTTTCCATTCAGCTACACAAAAAGGGGACTATATCATCTCAAACCATTTCTAAATGTCCTACATAGAATATTTATACATTTAAACAAGTACTTTTTCAATTTAAAAGATCCTCATACTCTTACCAACAACTTTAAAAGTTTACTTTGTAGTTTGCCAGTACTAAATATAAAAAATAAACAAAAAATCCCAACAAAAACCAAAACCCAAATTCCCACAACTATAACAATCTGTACTGCAGACACTAAAACTGAGGCTAAATTAATATGTTAATGATAATAATCTCTTACCAACAACATATCATGTATTCTTTTTTTCAGTTCAACTACATCTTCCCTGTGATTGACATATTTGGATTGTTCCTCCAGCTTGAAGGATAAAAAAATGAACAATTAATGCATTTGATTGTTCTGATTCAATAATAAAAAACTTATGGAAATCACAATAAATAACTCTTAAAAGCTTTTACAGCTACTAAAGGTTTTAAAACTGAAGAGTTTTGCACTCTTTAGGTATAAAGAAGACAGAAGCCACGGAAGCCAGCTATTATGATATAAACAGGTGTATCCCCACTAACTTATAAAATATTATTACTACCTCAGCTATGAAGTATTTGTGTAAGAAGCTCTCATGTTTCTAGTGAAAATTTTCCGTTTCTACAAATGTTTGTTAAAGTGCAAAAACCAAAATATAAAAACCAAAATAATACCCAAAACCAAAAAATTGCTTCCTATAATTCTGGTAAAACTTACACCAAAAACTAATGTCAAAATTAAACCCAAATTACAAAATATCCCAAAACATCATTCACATCTGAGATTTCAGTTTATCTTATTAATCAAATTAAAAGATCAGATCGCATTTGGGTTCTAAAAGGCACTACACTACTGTAAATTACTACATCTGGGTTACCAATTGCATCTTTATCTATAAATTACAAATACTTAGTGGCAATATATTGGACTCTTTCTAATGGATCAAATACAAGTCTAGGTAACTGCAATGTTAATAACCTGATGGACCCAGAAAATTGTTAAGCCACAGAATTTAGGTAATAGTTGCTCCCTTTCCCAAGTATTTCAACAAATTAGACAGCATGAATACTAAAGCACAGAAAGAGAACACAACGTAAAAATTATTTGCAGCTGCCATTTACTAATACACATTAAATTTGAAACCTATAATTATGATTATCCATCTTGAGGGAGGCATTTCATAAGGTCGAAATCCCTTAAAACACTTTAAAAACTCACCAGATTCAACTCACTTACCTTTTTAAGTTTTTTTATTGTCACTTGAAGATCCCCAACTTCAGTGTCATATTGGCGCTTCAGCTCATTTAGTGCTTCTTCAGCTTTTTGCTTCTCCTGCAATATTTTCACTCTCATTAGAAGTTGAGACATGTTTTGAATGCTTATTAAAAAGTCATTCCTCAGTTTGGAAAGCACATACCTTTCCCTTAGACAAATGTGTCTTTCCATTCTGTCCCTTCCTTAAGATCCACAGATTTTCATTCTGTTATTGCAGTCCACTTATAAAACACTCATAGAAATACAATAGTGGCGTGGAAGCAAAGATATGGGTCCATTTAGTGGTTTTTATTCACAATTCCTGTGCTTAACAGTCTCAATGTCACTTACTTTTTTACTTCTGTTTTTCTTTTAAGTTTTTTTGTTTGCAAGTACTGGAATGTTACAGGCCCATGTCAGTAAAAGGCAAGCAGATGACAGCATCTCTAGTTTCAAATGGTGCTGCCCCGGCTACAGAGAAAAGGGGGTGGATTCACTGCTGTCTATTCAACACCACCCACATCACCAATGGGAGCGGTGGGGGCCATGTCTCAGCAGGAAAAATGCCACAGATGCAAAAGGAAGCACCACCATCTTTTCCCAGGGCACATGGCAGAGCGTGCGCCACACTGGAGTAAGGACTGCACAGCGGCTGGGCATCGGGATAGAGCTGCTGTCCCACAGCTGCTGCCGTCACCACAGAGAGAGAGCACCTGCACCACTGCCACCACCACGGCCCCGGAGAGAGAAACAGTCTGCACTGGTACTGCCACCACCACTGGAGTCAGCATCTTGGCAGCACAACTCCTTATTCAGACAAACTATCTTTCCAGGTTCTCAGTTATCCCTGTTTTCCATTATTTCAGGTCCAGGGAGGAGACTGAGCTGTGGGAGATTCCAGACGTGCTGCTGCACCTTTGGTTTTCCTCGATGTCAAATGCGGAGACACATTAGGATGGTCGCCTTTTGCCTGTGTTTAGAGACTGCACCAAGTACTGCCCACGGGGCTGTTCAGTGGTGAATGTCCTTTTGTGGGTAAAGCTCTCTCTCTCTCTTTCCCTTGTATACCCTTTATTCTTAATATTGTCATGATTATTGCAGTTTTCCAGGAAATGGTAATTTCAGTTTACAGTTTCTCTTAGTTTCTTCTATTACTGCAAGGGGCAGAGGGAGTAAAAGGTGGCAGCTGGAGGGGATTTAATTTTCTTATTGTATTTGAAACCAGCACAGGTACTTAGTCTAAATATCAAACCAAATACAGTATTCTGAAATTTATTTTTATCGAAACAGAGAGATTTTGGAAAGAGCTACATCAACCACAATGAGAAGAATAGTGTGTGCAGAGTGCTATAGATTGATGTGTGCTTCATTCACTCCAGTCACTCCTCATGGACTTCAGTTTCACAACACAAGATATCAGAATGCAGCAGTGACCAGTGGTGCCAATGAGACTGGTTGAGTTTTCACATGGAAGAGGCAGGCATGGACTTTGCTTAGAATTCAGCATTAGAATTTCCTGTACCTAATGCTGACATCCAGGTGTTAAAACAATAATCGAAGTAATCAATTTAAGCTGGATTCCCCTACTGTTGCCAACTGCATAGACTCCTAATTACTGTTTGGTAACTATTTGCTTCCCTTGAAGAAACAAAATCCAGGATAGGCTCATACCGAGGCAGGTGTCCCGGTGGCATGAGTGAGTTCACTCTGACAAACAATAGCCTTGATTACAGGCATTAAGATTAATGGCTTAGTACATTCCCACAAAGTAAATAACTTAACATTTACTCTCAGGGCGTTTCAGTAGGTGCGGTATGTGGAGCTAGGAGCTACAAGGAACATTGGAGAGTGCAAATGAAAAAAGCCTTGTGAGAAACAACAGCCCATCTTTCATACCTATAGCTACATGCAAACAGTGATTGAGAATACAGACTAGACATAGATAATACATAGAAGATGGATTTCTGCATAATGCTAGTACATAACTGTAGATATTCTACGAGTAAGCAAACGCACACATCCCAGTCATCTTTTTAAAGCAGTGAAAAAGAGTATTCAGGGCTTTTTTCAGTGACTTATCATTTTTTGAGAACAGTAGTTTTTCAGAGAAAATGTATTTGTTTTCTAAACATTAGCTA
>VYXC01003161.1:230567-242927 GCA_013397175.1 Platysteira castanea | reverse complement strand
TTTTTTTCCGGGGTGATATCTTTAACATTTTCATGCCATTGTATTTTGTTTCTAGGAACACAATAGGCTTTTATGGTGTGGTAGGACTGTTTTCTCTTGTACAGGAAAAGGTGCTATTTGAAGCAAATCTATCAAAATACCATTTACCTTCACATATCAAATAGTGTGAACTACTTAAAATCAGCAAGTTGGCAGACAGCACTTCATTGCTTCAGGTTCTTCAAACACTCTGATGAAAGTACCCATAGCAAATATATATATATATTCAGTATATTGTGTGTCCTACCGAGCAATAATTATGCCCATAGTATATGTTTTAACTAATGCATTTCTTATGTCCATATTAGAACACTTTTGAACTGTTATTCTTATGCCCATACGAAGTTCAGCTTATCTTAAATGAATGTAGAAACAATTCAAAATGAAGCAGGCAGCTGGTCTTGCTCCTTTGAATTATGCAGTCACGTGTGGCTCTAATATATCTTTCCCTGGGTAAGAGAAGAGGATTTTTACACTTTTCATACAGACTGGAAGTGGGTCGAAACAACAGCTAAAACTGAGCAGACCAAAACAGAATTTCCCATCAAGTTTGGGAGGCCCAGGCCCTCACACATTGTTACCACAGTTACCCTCCCTTAATTCTGTAATTCTCTAAAATGTAGTTGCAGGAGAATGGAGGGGAAAAAAAAGATTATTACTCCAGGAAGATATACAAAGCAGGACGAAATAATCCAAGCATTAGCTTTTATATAAATTAATTTACTAGGAGAACAAGATTTCATTCTTTTGTACTGAAATACCATTTTCTCCAATCTGTTTACAACTAGTTTCAAAAAGAAACTCTTCTTGGCCAGTATGTTCCCACAAAAGGGGAAAGACTTTTTTTTTCTTGGGTTTTATTATGTCTAAGCAGATATTCCTCTTCAGGAAATCATTAAGATCATTAATTTTTTTATTGATTTTTTTCATTCAGACCCTGTCTACAGCAGCTTTGAGTCAGCTCATCAGTATCAAAACCACAGCTGGCCATCAATCCTGCTTAAGACCACTGAGAGTTTTGTGATTATGGAATTCTGTAAATATAGAATACTCACTTCTTTTTTAACTTTATGCTCTGCAGCCTGTATCCGTAGTTCCATCTCTTCCTCTAGCTCACTGAGTTGAACTGCTGCTTTGTCCTGAGCTCTAAAATTTAAAAGAAAATATTCTCTTAGGAATTGCCCTCTGGCTTGAAAGAAACACTGTGCAAAACACATCTGTCTGCCTCAACTGAAACAAATTATTCAGACAGACATGGAAACAGTTTAACATGGCCCAGACCTTGAAACTGGTGTGGCTGGGAACCTAAATCCCACATTATTTTGAAGACACTGGCAAATTAGATTTTAAATAATAGCTGCAAGCTGATGATTAGCATGAAATACATCACATCTGCATTTTTTAAATTAAGTTACAAAGATAAAAGGTGCCTCTCATTATCCTATGAAGAGACTTCAAAAGCAACTTGTATCACCCACACATATGAGATCTGTTCTGAGCTAATCTGTTTGGTTTAGGCAATAATGATGTGAGACTGTCACATCTGCCAAGTAGTTAAAACACATAAATACACTCCTTGAAGCTCACAAAGCAAAAATATGGTTTCCAAAATGAAAGCATAATGGACATGTATGATAAAACTCAAAGCTGCAGTCAAAGAAGAGGAGTCAAAATGTTTTAAGGCATTTATCCTAACAATAGAGCCTGCAAAAATTCGGTCCAGAATTTCTAGAAAGTATGAACAGGTAATCATTTGCATGATGCTATATGTGCTTATGCACTAGTGTGTGCATACAAACCAACTTTTGAGCTCAGTTTAGGGAAATACTTTGCATGGCATATTTTGGCATTAACTCTCACTAGTTTAATCAAATGAAGCATGAGAAGAGAAAAAAAAGAAATTGCACAACTGAGCTAGAAACATCATTCACTATACCTTTTTACTGCTATGGCCAAAGTTTCCATCTCTGTGCTTTGAAGTTTGATCTCTTGGATGAAGTTCTTAATGACATGCTCGTATGGCTGGATTAATTTTGGTTCTGCTATGTGTATGTTCTGATATAGAACACTGACCTGCTCTTGTCTGAAAAAGAGAGATATGCACATTTTAATGCACTTACATGGAACAATATTATATTACAGGTTTGAAAAACTTACTATAAATAAGGATATTTCCCTCTTTGCCTATTCTTAAAATTTAGCAAGCTAGATATGGGCTTTGAACACTCAGTACAGTATGTCTAAATTCTTTTAAATTATTCCACTTCTCTGCTTTAATATAGCTACTGCAAAAAAATATTTGTGTAATTAAATATTTTTTACTTCTACTCATAGTGTAGTGAAGAGAATGCCACTGGAGTAATCCACAATGTATATCAAGTTTCTTGGTTGCTCTAATGTTAATCATAATCCATGAAGAAGCCTAAGATTTCAGAAGGTTGCATAAGAATTGAAAACAGGTAGGAATGCCTACTATTTAAGTTAAAATGGAAAGGGGATAGGGGGAGGTGGACTGTAGGCAAAATAAGAATACAGGACTTCAGTTTCAGACTAATTATTCTGGTCTATACTCAAATAAATCTGTCATTTTAAGAAATTAATTCTGCATATTATTCTCATGTGAAAAAGGACAGATATATCTCATAAAGAAGAGAGAAAACATTTCTGTAGATACTTAAGTTGTTAAAAGCTCTCCTGAAACTCATACTGAAAAGCTGCCTCAATGCAGGAACAGTATATTCTGATTTCCATTTAATCTGGACTCATTTACATAGATTGCATACTGTTCTAATTGTCAGAGCAAAGAATCTTTACAAGATTAAAAAAAAAAGAATAGCAGAAGAGCCAAACCATTACTACAAAATCTACTACATAAATAGCACTGATTTCTGTTCATGCAACTAGTATTTCATGTAAACCTTTGTTCTACATGCTAGGTTCCAAATCCTGGATCACATTAGGCAATATGCCTAAAAATTACAGAAAATATTCTGTAACAGTATTTAGCAGTCCTAAGGAAAACCTAATGTGATTGACATAGACTATATGCTAGGACATGAACAGGTATTCAAGAACTTAAAAACTGAATGGAAAAAAAGGAACAGAGATCAAGTCTAAAAAGGTGGAGGAGGCAGGCCAGTAATGAGGAAATACACACTATCAGAAGCAGAAATACAACCAATAATGTTTTGCAAGTTCAAGTCTAACACCATATCTAACATCACAAATACATGCCCTCTTTTTGTTGCTACTGAGAGCGTGAACTCTGATTAAACAATCCACCCTCTTACACAGCTGAAGTTTTCCTATCTTCAGTGGAGGTAGTGCTATTTAATACCTTCACCATATACATGATATCAACAATCAGTGTATATTCTCTCCACTTTTTCCCCCTTGAAGCAATTCCAGAGCTTTGATTATCAACACTGCAGCACTCTGCTTTTTGTATGTGATTTCTCCACTGATGGTCTAACTTATTTTATTAAAACAGTACTAAAACTGTTACTATATCTCAAATTCGCATTTTAAACAATGTAACTATTTCAGGACACCGTAAAACCCTTTTCCAGCTGAAATGCCAACACTCATTTTGAGATACAGAAACATAAGACCAGCACAAAGAGATAAAGATTTGAGAAATTTCTGTGTACATACATGTTTCTGTCTTGCAAAGAATTTCCTTTGCAAAGGCTAATGTTTACCTGTATTTAGTAAGTTAAATATCTTCCAATGTACGCACACAATTTTTTTTCCAAAATGTATTTTAAACAGAGTAATGTCGAGGTTCACAAGCAGTAACAATAACAAACAGATTTATCTGATCATCATCAGCTACAAACTATGTATAAATAATGTAACATTAAAGAACTCCTCAAATGTATATTTATTCAATTAATAATTTGCATTTAAAAAACTGTTAAGGACATTTCCAGAATGCACCTGGAGGTCTGTAGTCAGTGGCATTCTCCAGGGATCAGTACTGGGACCAGTCCTGTTCAACTTGTTAATCAGTGACCCGGATGAAGGGATAGAATGCACCCTCAGCAAGTTTGCTGATGGCACTGAACAGGGGGACTGCCTGATCCACCTGAAGGTTCTGCTGCCATTCCGTGGGACCCTGGTAGGCTGGAGGGTTGGGCAGAGAGAAACTTAATGAGTTCAACAAGGGCAGGTGTCGGGTCCTGCACCTGGGGAGGAACAGCCCCAAGTGCAGCACAGGCCGGGGGTTGCTCCTACAGAGCAGCCCTGTGGAGAAGGACCTGGGACTCCTGGGAGATCACAAGTTGTCCATGAGCTGGCAGTGCCACAAGCTGTCCATGGGCTGGCCAGAAGGAACAGTGGTATCCTGGGGTGCATCAGGAAGAGCACGGCCAAAGTTGTGCCTGTATTTGGCCCTGGTGAGACCATACCTGGAGCTCTGGGGTCCTCAGTACAAGAGTGAAAAGGAGCTACTGGAGAGAGTCCAGCAGAGGGTCTCAAGGATGATTTGGGGTCTTGAGCATCTCTCTTATGAGGATGCCTGGGCCTGTTTGGAGAAGACTGAGAGGAGATATCAATATCTCAAAGGCAGGTGCTAAGAGGATGGTGCCAGACTCTTTTCAGCAGTGCCCATGAACAGGAAAAGGAGCAATGGCCATAAACTAATACACAGAAATTCCACCTCAACATGAAGAAAAGTCTCTTTACACTGAGGCTGGCAGATCACTAGAACAGGCTGCCCGAGGATGCTGTGTAGTTTCCCCTCTCTGGAGATATTCAAAACACACCTGGCCAGATTCCTGTGTAACCTGCTCCAGCTGACCCTTCCTTGGCAGGGAGGTTGGACTGGATGATCTTCAGAGGTCCTTTCCAACCATAACTATTCTGTGATTCTTTTCAAAATATATGCAAACCTGAGATCAGTTGGTTAGATCATGGTGCTACTAACACCAGACTGTGGGTCCAATCCCTGTATCGGTCATTCTCTTAAGAGCTGGCCTTGAACATCCTTGTTAGTTCCTTCCAACTTAGAATATTCTGTGATCTGGAAATACACATACCTGAATTGAAGCTAGAAATCAGTATGTCTGTAATGCTGAGCCTCTGCTGCACAGCTAAGTCTGCTTTAAGAAGCAGTAGTCAGAAACTCAAAGTAGTTACAGTGAAGTTTTATTCTCTCTCTGGGATTAAAAAAAAAATGTATATTTCATATTCCTTCTTAGCCCAATGACCAGCTACCACATAGCTGGATTCAAAAATATCTCAGTGACACAGTTTTAGGAAGCTGTTCTTAAGCTTGAGGTGTCAAACAATATCCATACAACCATAATCATGCAGGATTCTGGAAAACGGCCTGGAAAGATCCCAACTGGTCACTGAAACTCTCAGTGATACTTATGTGAGTGCTTCTACAGCAATAATACAGGATGTCTTAATTAAAAAGTAGACTCACAACTACTACATCAACAAAAACCAAAAAACAAACCAAAAAAAGAAACAAACAAAAAAAACTAAACCCCCACCCAAAAAACCACCAAAACAACTACAACAAAAAAACAGATGAGAAATCAAAGTCATGCAACAAAATTGGCAGGATTACTTAATCACTTATGCTTTCAAGAAAAATACACTTTCATGGATTGGAAAGACTGTCAGTGATTTAGTCACTACACGTATCCATGAATCCATGATGAAGTAGCAGCAGTTATGTGTACTCTGCATCAACACGCAGTAAATACTTAAAGATTATTTGTTCCAAATTGCCATTTTCATATTTTTAATCATTCCTCTATTTTCACATGATTTGGTGAATATCAGTGACACTGCTGCAGCAGGACAGATTAGCTGTAATGAATATTGCCCAATTTGTTCGTTCGTCCTCACTTCCTCTTTCCGCAAATTCATTAGTTATCCAAAATTAATTATCAAAGAAGATTTTACAAATGGATTTCACCAAGCTGACTCGAACTCTAAATAGTCTGTCCTTTTGCTGGACAAAATGTTTCAGCAAAATTCATCTCAAATGCTTGGACTTGCCCTTTAAAACTGGTTTTCCTTGAAATCCTAAATTCACTTTTCAGTGTATGTAGCTGCATACCTTTAAGTGCCACATTAACACAACTGTAGACATTCACAAATACTACTGCACAGAAAGAGCGTTTTTTAATCTATATGGCATGAAAGTCTGTCAGTTCATCTGGCACTATGGTTACACTACCCATCGTGCATGCATTTATTTCTGTTGTTTCTGCAAAGTACAGACACAAAACACTAGTACCCATAAAAAGTATAGCATTGTGGCCAAGTGCTGCTTTGGCTTTACCTTACCTCATCTCAAAGGCTTTATAGCATAAACCGCCTGTAAAATTAGTACTTAGTAAGAGTAATTAGTCAATATTTGCAGAGCTTCACATGAGTTAACTTAAGCAAAGTTACAGTATTCACATGGTTTCAGAGAGCTTCTGTGAGAACGGCATAAAGAAAATAAAACTGCTCTAAATATAATGCAAATTCTAATATAATAGATTTAAAATACCACGGTTGAATACAACAGGAGCACAAGGGAGGGCAGAGGACCCACACCAAAAAACCCACAACACTGATCTTGCAGATAACAGATATTTAGATTCTATTGTGTTGTAATTTCCTTTAATCCATATGGCTATATTAATCCTTATCAATTCATAGCATTATTTCTGGTTTGCTGATTGTACAGTGACCATTTGCCTAATAATCCACACTCTAAATGCAGTTCAGAGGAAGATGATGGAATTTTTCAACAAACAATTTTTCAACTCCAGAGCTGCTCAGTACCTTGTATGTGCTCCCTATGTAGCCACCAGAAAGAATATGCTATGTTACAGAGGCCTCTCAGTCTGACCCTAAAGTGGTATTTGGTCTTAGAACACTATTTTAATTACCTCTTTCCACTGTAGGTCAGCTTGTAAAACTGCTCTGATCACTTGTAGCAGTTCTGTTCAGGTATGGATATGAAGAGATGAAGCATAAGGTGGTCTGAGTCGGGAAAGTGTGAGCTGGATGGTTGGCCCAAAATAAAGCTTAAGCATTATGCATCTGATGATTGCCCTTACACTGGAGACCAACAGCCTATGTCTGCCTCCAAGAGATCGAGAAATACCCTTTTTTGAAAAGGAGACATATTGGATATGCCACCGTATCAGTCAGCAGAAAAGAACAACCAAATCTGATACAGATTGGAAAGGATCTAATTTTGTCACAGCTGAGTGCCTAATACTTTCTCCTAGACTGAGAGCCTTAAGGAAAAACAAATTACAAGAATTTTAGCATAGTGTAAAATTCAAAGTATTTGTCAACTTCAAGCACTATGTGGGTTTTTTTAACACTACCTTTTCTTTTTGTGTATCTGCCCCTTCAGAAACAGGGTGCCTTAAAAGAAGATGATCAAATCTGTAACCCCCAGACAACACAGCCCAGCCAAGGTCAGATTTCCAGAGAAAAACATTTTTAAAGTTTCCAAAGCATGAATGCTGTTCCCTTAGTGGTGTGATTTAGAGCCAGTGGAGCCACACTGGAAAAGACTGTGGGACAGGCAAGGAAAGATGGAGTCTCTGGAAAAGGAGAACACCTCAAAGGCACTATGGCAAATGATCACATGATGATCCCAGGAAAAATACCAGGAAAACAAATGCTACAGTGCTTAAGCAGCACAGATGCTGTTTTGATTAAAGCAAAAATCAGAAGAGCAGTAAAACTTAAGGTAGCTCAGAAAGGCTTCTAGCTCACAGAAAGACATCCAACACACTTCCAGCAGAGCACATCTCTCAACCCCCTGTCATGAGATGTATTAAAAGACAAGACAACATTCTTACAGAAGAGATCCCCTCTCCAGCACTGTGGCAAAAAAGGACATAGCATTTGTTTTTCCTCAGGATTTGCCTTTATCCCCTCTCCAGGGAACATGCTCAACTTCCAAGGAAACCTCTCCAGTTCTGACATCATGGCTCATCATCTCATGGAAGTAAACACAAATCACTGACAGAAGTTAATGCTGTGCTCTATATTGACTTTGGCAAAAATCCATCCTGGTTCATGACAGCAAGAGCATGACAGGTTTTGGACAGGTTTTTTATGCAGCAGAGCTTCTCTTCTTTGCTGTACTACAGCAGTATATCCCATGAGCATCGCCCGTCTTCGCAGTTTAAGTAGCTCATGTTAAGAACAGCATGCTTTTCTCATTTTATCACATCCCCCAGACCCACATTTTCTATACAGCTCCAGATGACATGACTGGGGGCACACTGTTATCATAATCACATTAGGAGACCCTGGAACTGTGTGATGCATAAAATCTCACAGTCAGGCAGCACTGAAATCAGAGTCTGATTAACAGTCAGCTTGGCTGAAAGTACAAGGCACAAGAATAAAAGAGACCTAAACACTAAAAAGCAAAGCAATGGATTTGAGGCCTCTCAGAGGCAGCAGAATTTAACTCAAAATAGGGATACAAACTTTCTGCTTCAGATTCATCCACTCATTCACACTCTATTCAATTTAGTTCATTTTCCAATAAGATTGGAATTTTCCAAATTTTGTGCAATTTGCTAAATATTGCGCAAAAGTTGCCTGGTAGGGCTTATTCTTTTTTTGGCAGTCACAAGTCTTTGTGCTTTCTGACTGAAGTCTTTGACATTAGAATTTAAAAACGTGTTTTCCAGGATGTTTTTTGCCTGTAATTCAGAGAGAGAAATAAGTGTCACAGCATTCATAAATACATGTTTTCTCTCGTAGTGTCAAAAGATGTCAGATCATTCTTCGCTCAAGCTGAAGAGTGGAAAAGGATTGCCATTAGGAGACATTCCCACATGCTTAAAGGAACACATCCGTCTCCTAGGAGCATGGACGGAACCTTTCAGTCTTGCCACTGAAATTCAAATTGACATCAGCCACAACAAAGAATGCAACACCTAGTAACATGGTCAAGGGCTAAACCCTTCCAGTGTGGCACTGAAGCACTCACTGCCTGGAGCACCAAAAAGGTAAATTTCTTTCTTGTCCGCTCCTGTACCATTGCAAATACTCTTTAGAGGAATAAACTAACGAACATGGCTAACTTCTCAATAAAACAGATCTCCAGCTGGCAATTCACTATATATACATATAAACTAAAGCCATTGCATGATTTCATATTTAATTACTCATTATTCCCAATTAAATGTAACAATGCGAAGGCTAGGTGCATTTTAAATGAAATGAAAAATCAAAAAATAAAAACCAACCAACCAACAACTCCCCCTCTGTACAATTCCACTGAAGTCTGGCTTCACACATTAGGTTATCAGCCTGGAAAGACTTTCCACCTTTTTTTTCCTAGAGGCCAATTGCCCACCAAGCACAAGTAAAGGCTAAGGCAAACAAAACTTTGACTCACAGTAACCACCTTATCAAGAAATCTAACTGAATTTAGTCCAAAAAAATTGGTTCAGGTGACGAGGAAAGGAGCAAGGCTGTAAAGAAACTCTTTAATATTACTCTGCCTGTTTAGCTGCAAACAATACAACCACAGCTTCAGCACAGATTTGAATCTTTTAAAGTATAATCTAAAAGGACTGTGCAACTGATACACCAAACTGCAGAGGTATAATCCATCCCATAATAAAATTGTCTTTTTTTAAAAGTAATTAAATTCAAAATATGCTTATTGTAATATATGCTTATTTTAGTACCTGGCAGTAAATAATTTTGCATCAAAAACCTGCTACTACACTGAGGACTGGGTCAGGGTATAGATCTGTTACTGGGTTTCACACCTCACTTTGGAGGCTTATTCATGACTGTAAAAGTTCAGTCACAGACACTGAGCTTTCAGTTTCTGAAACGGAGACAGAATCATGTTTATCATGAAAATTCTCCCTTTGATTTCCATGAGTATTCAATCAAGCTGAGGTGTGACAGAGACCACAGGTGTTTACCGTGGCATTTTCTTCTGACTTCAAACCTGGTTTTATCTCATTACTTCCATTTGCTATGCCTTGTTTCTCTCTGTATAAACCCCAGTAGCATCAAAGCACACATCCCATTTTCTTGCTAGTCTGTGGCCACAAGCCAGAGCACTTTGAGGAACTGAACCCCAAAATGATCAAGATAAAAACCACAACTGAGATTAAAAATAGGGACTACCAACTGCACTCACCCAGCTTTGAGGAGTTTGTTCTTTGTAATTACTTTTCTTACAGATGTCAATGTTACAACAAATATATGAAGAGCAATAAAACACAACATAAGGACAACAACTCTTTTACAGTACTGAAGATGCAGGTATGTTCCAGTCAGGTCTGGTTTTCAAAGTACTGCCTTTTCCTGAACAAAAAGTTGAAGTGACAAACAACTAAAACAAATAATTTAAACAAAAAGATAGATAACTTTTTTGAAGTCCAGCTTGTACTTCACTTGATTTTGTTATATTCTACTGCTTAAGACTCCTCAATCAATTTCAATATATTCATTACTCATGTAAGTGGCCCTAAGGCTTTTAGTGGGACTACTCACACAAAAAACCCCTTACATATACATTTCAACAAAAAAAGGTGTGGGCTACAAATGGAAGAAAGGTTGAGCTGTAAACCAGACCTGCTTCTAGCACCTGAGGACAGGAGAGAGAAAAAACAAAGGGCATACTGTTCTTCAGTTGACACTGACACGCACCTAATAAATACAGCCAACTATGAAGGATGTTCAAATCTGAACCTGAATAAGAAACATTTACATCACAATACTGCCCACCTGATAGTATTTAACCATCAAAACTTTTTTCAGTTTATACGTAAAAGAATCATAACACAAATTGCATTATATCATGATGAATTTAGCAAAACTACCAGATGTGTCTGCATAGTGGAGCAAATTAAAGCTGTTCCCTTTCCTATTATCCTTTTAGACAATCAGTTAGACTGTACAGAAACTGCTGCTGCAAACAGTAACCAAGATACTGAAACAGAACTATTACCAAGAGGAGACAGATGCTTTCACAAGTTACCACTGCTTATGAGTCAAATTTTTTTTCAGCTCCTATTGAGTTTCTGACTTCAGGTTATTAACTGCGTCTGCAAGCTTTCAAACAGTCTCTCGTTCTTGTTCTCTTTCTGTAGAAAGCAAGTGTGTAACAAAGAAAGCACTATGAACAAACTAAGGAAGACATGTATGAAGCTACTGATCTGTCTGAAATGGGGCAGTCCACTAATACTAAACAGTATTAGTCCAAAAATAAAAGAACTATTTACTCCAGATTTGCACATGACTAGGAGGTTAAATAACTGAAAACTTCTCTGAAGAAACATTTCACCTTATAATCCAAACACATTTTTATATGCAGCTGGAATCAAATTATTGGTGTTGGTAGGAACTTAAGGAGCACTATATAGAGACAACAGAGAGATATATTCATGTACGTGACTTTTTTTAACTCTCTTGACTAGCTGCCCATTCCTGAAACTCAGATTACTTGTTTTCCATCATATATTACAATTCTAAAATGCAGCAGAATCAGTCTGTACTTTTTATGGCCAACATTTTCATATTAATTTTGAGCACCTCATCTTTCAGGCAGATTACTGCGAGTAAGCAAAATGTACCTCTGTACACTGAAACTAGCCCCGTACTGACAGATCCGTGGCAAACGGGTTTAATCTCAAACCAAGCTACCAGCAGGTGTCTTCACTTCACTGAGACCAAGGACAAAGACTCTCACGAACTTCTGAGCTCATCAGACCGAGGGCCGTATTTACCAACACCCTTAACGTGAAGGCAACGTTGTTGGTCAGCCTTTACCAAAAAAGGGCCGACAGGGGTGGAAGAAAAATGCTGTGGGGCTGGTCGGGGAATAGCGCGGGCAGAAAGTTACTGCGGAGCCGCCAGAACTTTGCATGCCGTGTGTTCTAGCAGTATGACTTTCCCACGTGGGTCGCTGGCAGCCCAGACCAGATGAAGCCAGGAGCGCTGCACGCTGGAAGAACAGCGCTGGAACCCACCCCAGCCGGGAAGCAGGTGTGCGGAGGGCTCTCTACACCTGCAGGCGCAGGGGGCGAGGGGTCAGGCTACACGGGCGGTCCCCAGCTGGGATTGCATCAGCGGCGGCAGCTCCGCCAGGAGGGCCGCTCCCGCGCCGCAGGACGGCAGGGCCGGTTCGGCGGCGGCGGGGCCGCGGTGCCCAAGGGCCGGCTCAGCCCTGCCAGCCCCGGGGCCGCGCACCCGCTCCCACCGCCGGGGTCGGGGTGGGACGGAGCGGGCGGGCCCGGACCTTACCTGGGAATGTACCGCGCCTCGTCCCCAAGCCGCACCTCGAAGTCCTTCCAGAGTTGTTCCAGG
>VYXC01003161.1:196762-230520 GCA_013397175.1 Platysteira castanea | reverse complement strand
CGGGCACGGCCGGGAGGCGGACCGCAGGTGGCGGCTCTTGGCCGGGGCAGGTCCCGGCCCGGGCTGCCGGCGCCCCCGGGGGAGAGCAGGGCGGTCCCGAGCCGGCAGGGCCCGCGCTGCCCCACGGAGGTGCAGGGGCGCGGGGTTCCCCTCGGGCCCAGCACGTTGCGAACGCACAGGTAACCATATGCAGCACCGTAGGGTAAAAAACATGCCTCACCCCCTGCGGCACTCAAATGTGAGTCCTGATACTATGCTGTCACCGCAAGGTGTTAAACTTAATTTCCGTTTTCCAACACGATAAAAATAGTCTTCACTTTCATGGAAGACCCAGAACCCACATGATGACACAAAGTTTCAACAGATAAATTCTCACTGACACGAATAGTCTTGGAGTTATACCTTGTGGGGGTATGTGCTCGCCACCAGTGACTTAGAAATATGGATTGTTAAAATATCATCTTAAACTGAAAAAGCAAAAGCTGCATTCAAATCAATAAACCAAAAGGAGACAACTTATTAGTGCTTTGTGAAGAACTAGTGTCTTTCTTGACAGAAGTCAGGACATCTGCCTTGTTGAAGTCAGACTCCAAACTCAGATTCTATTTGAATCTCAGGGATATTTTAAAATTATTATTTATTTCCCTACACTTAGTCTTGTTTATGTCCATCTGCGAATGTAAATTGTGTTATACCACACTTGTGATAAATAGAATACAAACCTGACTGTCAAAACAGAATTTCCTTGTTGACCAAAATATAGCCTAAGACTAAGGATGTGATTCAGCAAAGCACAAATAGTCCATCTGACCTCTCCTCAAAGTAAGTCACATATTGTAAATGGGAACGATAAAGTATTCCTCTGCCTAAGAGGTGTGAAATGGCCTCAAAGGATTTTTTTTTTTTTTTTTACAGTTTTTGATTATTAACCCATCAGGATTAGACTTGATGCCTTCTCCCAGCCACCTAGAAACAGAGACTAGACAGGAGTAAGGGAATAAAGGTAGGTATTTATTTGAAGGGCCTTCAAGGTACACCCTGGGGAGCCAGAGGCTGCTTCCATAAAATGGACCCCAAGATGGACGACAGGTCACGAGTTCTTGACACAGATATAGGTTTGGTCCATTTGCATATCAGCATAAATTCACCAATTAAAACTTTAGCTCTCTTAAATTTCTCCACCTCTTTCATGGTCCTAGTTTACACCTTTTGGGCCTAGGACAGCCCGAGTGTCCTTGAACAGCAAGCTCAGAGAGGCTTTGTTATGTCTATCTGGCCTAAGAGAGCAGCTAACAAGCTACAAGAAGCTTTTGAGTTACACACTAGGCAGTACAGGATTTGAAAAATATAAAAATCAAAACCTAAGGCATCAGACTGACAGACAACAATCTTTCTCTAGGCAATGAAATGTTTAGCAAAATGTTCCCCACACTTCAAGGAAATACAGCTGTTAAGCAATTTGGAATATAAGTTTTAGCTTAAAAATATGTGATAACCAAAAGACTTAAATTTGTTATTTTATACAGTTTTTTTACCACATTTCCACCACACAATTGCAAAACTACTAATAGTAGTAAAGTGGTATCAATCATCTGTTTCTTAGTGTTTTAGTAAAACAGAATTAATTTAACAGAAGTATTCTTCCTGTTCCATGATCTTGTATCTAACCATCATATTTTTATAACTAAAGGGTTTCTTGAAGCCCTCAAGGGGTTCATGAAGGGTTGTTCAGCCATCAAAAGAGACAAACTTATCTTGCTTATACAACTCTGCTGTCTGTTCATAGGAGCTGGGACATTTGGTTTTCAGAGTGGACAAGCCCATGAGGTGAACTGGCACAGCCTCATCCAGGGCTGAATGTGTCTGACTAGCCAGACATGGAGTTCCCACTGAAATCAATGTGCTCACCTTATTTGCTTTTGTGGCTGCAGATTTATGAGTTGACATTGGTCAGTTATCCTTATCCTACCCACTCTTTTACACACTCTTGTGTGTATCTTTAGTGGTAGTCACTACCTTGGGCTGCTAAGTAGAGGGCATAGACTTTGGACATGTAGTCCCTGTTGGGATTTTTTTCTTTTTTTTTTCTGCTAGAGAGGTTTTGTCACACAAATCTCAGGCACTGGCATGAAGCACAGTGTATCATTTAGCACCACCACGACATAGGTTGATTCTGCAAAAGAGATCATGCTTGCAATGTTGCACGATATCACACAGCCCGTGCTTGCAGGACAGGCCATGGTTGAGTTGAATAGTTCTGACACAACTGCACAAAGATAACAAATAGTTTATTTGTTAAGACCAAGGAATGAGTGGTGAGACCAGGATTCCCAGCAGGCAATGGCAAAACAGTGCTTTCTTCTGAAATCATGTCCCGGTTCTTAGAACGGTCTGCTCTTCGAGTCCAGCTGTAAATTAAATAAGTATGCAAATACAAAGCACCGTTTCTGTGGCATAGTTGTTTTAAATTCATAAGAAAAGCTTTAAATTCATGCATAAGATACTGAAGATACAGATATACCCTGCATGCAATTTTCAGTCTATTGTCTGTTTTGCTTCACTGTGCCATGGCACTCACAAGCTAGCCCAAGCATCTATATGGCTGAAGAGGCAGAAGAGAAAATTGAATCATGCCCAGGAACTTAGAGAGACCTGAGGGAACAGATGAACAAGAAAGGATTCATTGTATCACTACTAAAGTGTCCTTTTGTACTAAGTGGAAAAAGGTGGATTTTGACATTATTATAGAGACAGAGGTTAAATGTCACAGACTGGAAGATGTGGGTGGGGGACAGAGACACGGACCCAGACCGACAGGGTATCTGAGACGTGTATTCAGAGAAACAAGCTAGTTTTATACACTTCTTCAAGACCCACTATTTCCTTATATGGTATTTTTCACTAAGCAACCTATCACACATTGCCGTGTCAGTAACACACTTTCTCAGTGTCCCTGTATGGGGTGATCACACGCTGTCCACCTGTCCAGCAGCTTCCGGCAGGCTCCTCTCCTCAGGGCTCTGCCGAGTGGCATCTCTTTACCCAAGGCCAGGAGACAAGGTTCTTTGTCCTGTCACGGCATTCTGCAGGCACATCCCACAGCCCGCAGTTCAATTCATCCCATCTCTTCCCACAGGAAGAGACAGGGAAACCAGAAAAGGAAGGTTTGGCAACACCTTACATCAAGACCTATTGTCCCAGGAAGCAAAAGAGCAGAGGAGCTGAGCTGACCCGTGGGATAAGCTACAGAACCTTCGAATGCTGTTTGAATATATGTGGTCTCTGACAGTAACTGTGTAGAACTATGCAGAAGCCCAAAAAGCTGGAATACTGTGCTCCAGACAGATGCCATGCCTGAAATAGCAGCCCTCTTCCCATCCCTGTCTATATATTGTCTTAGGAATCTTACATGCATATTAAAGGAAGGTTTTTAACTTGGAACATTAGGATTTGAAAGTTAGGAAATATAACATAAATTAGAACAATTATTCACTGATGTAGTTTTCATCATTATTATTTTGGCCTTGGGCATTATCTACAATATCATTCATATTATTCAGATCTTCCACTGAAGACAGAATATATCCTTTGGATAGTTCCTGCATACTTGAACTAAACTTCCCAGCATTAGGGTTGGCTGAGAAAGAAAATGGATCCCTCTGTGGTTGCAATAACTCTCTTACCCACCCTTTCCTGTTAGACATTTGGACAATTTAAGCAATTTAGCACAAACTGTGACATTTACTTGCAAAGCAGAGCATATGTAAAATAGAATCAACCAGTGATATTGAAAACAGTTCATATTACACACAGGTATCGTGTTAATCACAACACTATGAAAATTAATTATATAAATCTACTCAAATTTCTTCCCCCACTGACACAGAATTTACCACCTCTACAAGCCACTATGCACCTCAAAGTGTCACAGTCCCAGCGTGGCACTCCATCTCTTCCTTTTGCACCTGCAACTGCCCACGACTTCTTCATCACCCCTACCATCGGGAAGGGATGCACAGTGCGTGCAGGCATGTGAAGGACAAGGGGAGAGGCGAGTGATGTGCAAAGCAGAGTCTGGGAGGTCTCCAGCAGATGGGCTGTGGTAGTGGTTCTTCCCTGCTAATTTCCATTCTCTGCCATTCTCATATGGTGCCTTCCTTTGCACCTTTTATTACTTGGATGGCATTTTCTTTGCTTTGATGCATTAAACTATGCTTTGATGGCATTAAACTAGCTGTTTACCTGGTTCTATCCTGGCATGCACTTTGTGTGAAACACATAGGATAGGTGCACATATTAAATGCCAGGTCTGGATAGATCATACAACATTGCTGCATGCTCTCATTCCCTGCTGCATAATTTTTAGTACTACTGAACATGACTCACCCTTACTCTCTGCAATTGAAAACTAAGGGTAATGTATTTGGTAGCAGACATCGTGTAGAGTGTATTTCTCAGGCAGACTGCACCATTATGACCTCTTAAGGGGAAAAGGCATAATCTATGTCTTTAAAAACTTCATCCAGGAAATTTAAAAATATTTTGAAAGAATGCAATTTTATGCTTTGATTTGATGAAAAAACGGGACAAAAAGTGACAGTATAGACATTCTAATATAGACAGTAAAATTTCTTTTTCTAAGAAGAGGTACATTTAAAAGTCAAAAATGTTCCTCAGGATACACAGATTTTTTTTTTTCTCCTAAAAATTTAGCAGTTCAGATAGTGAAGTTGTGAAACACCTTCATGGTATTATAATACTTTAACAAACTCCGGAACATTACTGAAGTATAAACTTTTCAGCTGAATCATTTTCAGCCTGCAAAAGACAAAAGAGACCATTGATAGTGAAATATCAAAGCACCCAAGGTGCTTTTGCACAAATTACTAAGTATTGACAGTCTTTTTAAAAGCTTGTCTATATGATCAACTGAATAGCCAGGGAGATGCTGAAATGACTGATAATGACTGCTGGGCCTAATTTAGACATGTTAGCTGTCACTCTCATGCTGCTCTGATGAGTACTCCTGCGCCCAAAATAACATTAAAAGACTGTTCTAAAGACATGTTTTTACACTGCCAAGTCCCAAAATCTGCAATGCTTTTGAATAACATAAAGCAGCTAGGAATAAATACTTACGAATTTCATCTTCTGCAGGAAGCTTTCCTTGGTTTCGGTAGTCTACGTACTTTTTTCAATTCTAATAGTCAAAACCAAATCACATCTACTGATGAAACTTCTTTGTTCTTAAAGGAATGGACATCTCAACATGCAATTCTCTATGTGCAAATCCTGCTAACAATGAGCACTGCTGAAGACAGAGGATAGAAGTGTCCTTTTCAGAACAGAGATAAACAGTGTTTGGTCAAATATATATGCATCCTTCCAGTTTGGATTAGTTTTGACTGCAAAATAATGCCAAAGCTCCTTCAAAAACACAGCAAGGTCCAGGTTTCCTGTGCAAACACAGTGGTCACTGTTTCATCGTCTTCCTATCTCCCTTTCTTTCTCAATGTGTTGGAACATTTCCCCAGAAGCAGAGGAATCAAGTTTAGATCACTGCCTTGCCTGATGGAAATTAAGGTTACTTTTCTTTTTCTTCATGCAAAGAAGAAACCACACAGATATTGGAGACAGTGATGAAATTGAGAAGCACAGAGCTGCTCAAAGGCACTCTTCCAAGCATCTGTGTTTTACAGTGCATTATAACTAGACTAAAAGAATCTTTGGTGAAAATGCTAGAGGACAATTTTCCATATGCCAGTGGATCACTAATACATTTTTTATTTCTCTCTGTCTGGTCCAAAAAGATCTTACATTATCTTCACAGATTCTGACTAAATAGTATCTATTCAATCACTTGAGCAGCTGTAAGACAGTCTGAAAAATATACGCTTATCTGGAGCAAGAAATACTTAAATCTGTTCAGACAGAGAGGAAGATTGTATTCATCTCCAATCTCATGTGTAATGATCTTACCTTAAGGTTACTCCATAAAAAATACGTTCATATTCAGTACTTCTTCCTACTTTATCCTGGGCAAAAGTGGCTGCTACTGTTTCACTCTGTGAAACTTTCTGCAAGGTTAGGCAAGCTCTGTGTACTGTCAACAAGGCAGGCCTTAAAAGAATGAGGGAAGAATGTCTCACATGTGGATCCCAAGAGGGGTTGTTTGATGTTAAGCTGCTCAGTGCCCACAGGGCCACCGGACATTCCTACAACTTCAGGCTTCTGGGCAATATTCCTGGCGAAAACATCACTAATCAATGCCCCATTGACAGCAGTTTTGGATGGTCACAAGGTTGAACCCCAGCCAGCAGCCAATCCCCACGCAGCTGCTTGCCCACTCCTCCACCACCAGGGTCAGGGACAGAATTGGAAGGGCAAAAGTGAGAAAACTCACAGGCTGAGATAAAGGCAGTTTAATAGGGAAAGCAAAAGCCACACACACAAGCAAGGAATTAATTCACTGCTTCCCAAGGGCAGGCAGGTGTTCAGCCACCTCCAGGAGAGCTGGGCCCCATTACACATAAAGTGACCTGGGAACATAAATGCCATCAATCCAAATGCCCCTTCTTCTTCCTCCTCACACTTTATATATTGAGCATAATGTCACATGGTCTGGAATATCCCTTTGGTGAGTTGGAGTCACCTGTCCTGGCTGTTTGCCCTCCCAAGCTCCCAGACACCCCCAACTTCCTCACCGGTGCGGCCATACGGAAAAGCAGAGAAGGCCTTGGCTCCGTGCAAGCCCTGCTCAGCAATAACAATTTCTGTTATCAACCCTGTTTTCAGCACAAATCCAAACCACAGCTACATGCTAGCCACTGTGAAGAAAATTAACTCTGCCCCAGCTAAAATCAGATGGTTTCTCTCAGTCCACTTGACCGCAACTAATGATTCTGTAAGTGCCAGTTCCCAGACAAAGACTCTGAAACCCAACTACCTACACTGTTTGATTGTTTAGAACAATCCCTGGCACTAGCTGCAGCACAGCTAGCATCTCCCATGATTCTCTGTCTTAATGAACACTGTTTGGGAGATGGGATAATCCAGTTTTAATGTGGCCACGCTGTTTTGGAAGGTACGTCCAGTTCAATAATAGACACTGCCGTGTCCACTGACCTCAGTGCCATAGAACGGTTCTGGTGGTTTTAATTTAAAAGGGTAGGAAAATAACCTGTGTAGGCCTTTTTTTTATATAAAAGGTCAGAATAACATTTGAGATGATAATCCTATTAGAATTTACTTCCTGAATATATTGTACTTTAACAGAAGTTCAAATTTAAATGCTGAATATTTGTGAACATAGTTAATTTGACTTATCTCCCCCTAAGCAGCCTTAATTTTGTATCATGAGAGAAATAAAATAAGTGCATTCAAAAACCTTAAGTAGTTTCTTATTACAATGTACAACCAAAAAATATTGCCATAAAGTATTGGAAAGGTGGACAAAAATGGAGATATAGGTAATCATTCCTAAAGGATCTTCTAAACAGGAAAACTTTAAACAAAATTAATGGGGGATTTAAACCAAAAGAGATTACAGATTGCATGACACAGAGCAGAAAAGTAAAACAAACCATAAAAGAACCACAAAGTTATAAAGCCACACTAATTTTTCTGGAATGAAAGATAAAATATTGTGCTTGTTAATATGAAAGTGAAATACATTTAGAAAAAAGACTTGCCAAAGTTTCTACCAATTTAAGGAATCTTCTTTTCTCAGCACGGAAATAGCAGAAGAGACAACACAGTATAAAATCAGAAGGAAAGAAGAAAATTATTTCTACTGAACATTTCTTCCACTAAAAGGTTACTAAAAGAGTGTTGTCTCTCATCTGCCCCCAAAGCATAAAGAAAAATATGTTCCTATGAGCCCAGGTCCATTAACAGACTTGATATACACTTTCTTCAATATTTACACAACTGGAGAAGACTACAAAAATAAGTATTCCAATGTATTATTTTTCTACAAGTGAAATTGCCTCCAAGTAAATACTTAAGAACACCTATGAGAAGTTAATTCTGTGTATGTAACGTAAGTGCTTTTGGTGACAGGCTGACCCTACTCCTAAAGCACCTGATTTCCGAAAACCAAAAGTAACAGCTGGTGCATGCTCAGCTGCATTGAATTAGGCTTTAGCCATTATGAGGTCCAAGTGCTTTAGCTGACTATACTGACTAAAAGCTGTGGGATATTATATTTCATACCACTTTATAGATATATGACAGTGCTCTGGTGACTCCTGGGGTTTTTCTCAGCACAAATAGGCCATAACATTCTCCCACCTGATACAGCAGGAAAAATATCTCATGTGGCTTTATCTTCAGTAGAAGTGAGGACAGCTCTAATTTCAAATAGTCATTGTGAACTGATAACTGTCAAACTAAAACTAAGGATGAACCAGGGAATAATTTTGAACAAAAATTATTGTTATTAGCTATAAATTGCTATTAACAAAAGCAATTTGAGGGAAAAAAAAAAAAAAAAGAGATATAAACTATTCACAAGCAATCCAGAGCAACAAAAAAGTTTTGCTGTTAGCAAACTATTTGCTAAATGATCCGTTGCAGTAATGCCATAGACATTTATAATTGTTCTTCCTTTCATGATAAACTTTTTTAAAAAGTGGTATTTAAATAAAACACAATCTTTTATTTAAAAATCTACTCTTCATGAGTTTCTGTACTATGTGGTTTTAAATAGACTACTTAAAATAACTATATCATAATGCTGTAAAAAATTCTAGTCATGAGACTTGAAACTTTGAAAAAGTAATGGACAATATATAAAAGTGAATAACAGCAGTTGTTATGCGTTATTATAACATGAATATAGCATCCCGAAGTGGAGAAAAATTCCTGTAAGATTGACACAATCTGACTGCATTTTAAAAGTTAGCTGTGAACGGCTTTTAAAACATACTTTGCATTTAATGACAATAATAATGCCTTCATATTTGAATTAAATCCTCAAGATCTGAAAGGAAATGCTCCAGCCATAGTCAAAGACTGAAGGATATTTTTTCTAGAAAGCCCTCACTTGTCTTATGCGTTTACTAAAGAGTATTTCAATGGCATCTAAAGTGACATCTCTGCAGAAACTGAGCTTCACACATTCCAGATTGGCCAATAAAAGGCTGGCCAACAACACTGAGACCCACCAACAAAAACCAAGCTAACTCTATATTCTTCCAGTTATTTTTAAAAATACCTTTGTACGTTCTATAGGCATAGAGACCTACACATAACACCATTTAAAGGCTGTGTCAGCTTTACTTTTGGAAAACCATAAATAAATATTCAGTGCAGAATATTTCAACATTACTAATGTTGATGACCTTTCAATTTAATTTTCTATGCTTTGGAAAAATGAAAGGAAAGAAAAGAAAAGAATGTATAGGTTGGTGAAGGAAAAACCTCTGCAAAAATAGCAAGATTTGAAGAAAATTGTAACTAACAGAGAATTTTAGTGTATAGAATTAGAAAGAGGTATTCCAGATGCAACTTAGAGTCTCTTTACAATACTTTTGAGAAATAAGTAGATAATACCATCTTGCGTTATTTTACTTTTACTTAAGGAAAGGTGACATAAAAGAGAAGGCAAAAGACATTGCTTTGGTTTCAACTCCTTTACTTGCTTCTCTGGTGGTCTACCATTAAAGCTACTGCTGTGCCACAGGAGCCACCAGAGATCTCACTGCTGAACTTGCAAATCAAGCCTCATAGGGATCAAACTGCCTTGAAAATACAGGTTGTCATTAGGGACTAACTAGAATTCTTCACTAAACACCTTCTGTACTCTGCAACAAACCAGACTGCAGCTTAAACTGTCCTTCATTCCCAAAGGAGCCACCACACAGGACAGGGTGATAGGTTTTAAAGCTGCTTTCACACGGCAAACATACACTGAGATAAGAAAGTCCCTGTTTAAATTTCTCATCATAAGTTTGAGCATGCAGTGTGCTGGAAACTTTATGATGTGCTTATTTCCTGAATCTAGTAGCATACAAAAGAGAAGAGCATTTCTCCCCAACAGAATTATATCTTACTTTTACTTCTTATATTATTTCAAACTTTATTCTTTGTTCTTATTGCCAGTTTCCTTTAACATGTTTCCTTCTCTGATTAAAAAAAAATCTCTTTGAAATTATCATGACTACTCTTTTTTGCCTTTTCCAAATATTTTCATTCCATCTGAGGAAGAAAAGAGACAAAATCAGTTATTTCATACTCTCTGCCTCTAATGCCATTTCTACTATTTTAAGAACAAGAAGAGGTTCCCTCTCCATGCATTGCATAACCACTTCCATCTGTCTTCATATTTTGCCGATGTAAGACTTCTGTCTTACAAAATGTGAGGGACAGAGGTAAGAGGGGATTCATATTTAATACAAGACCTACATGTAAGCAGAGGAACAGGTATTTGAAAGTGATAGAAGAGGAGTTGGAGAAGAACTGTCAGGAATGCCACTGAAACTTTAATTACAGGATACGGATCCTGTCAGGTTTGTTTATATTTGGTTGCACTTGGCAACCACCTGTCATGCAGCCATATGTAGACATATAGGAAATTGAAGAATTCAATAGCCAAGTACTTGGCATGTGATCCCAGTGCTTAACCAAGCCAGTTTAAAGGACATATCACCAATCATGGTGAAGAGTTTCCTGGGGCAACTGTGACTGAGTTATTCAGCCCAGGAGAGCAGAAGTTTCCCCTGTGCTGGCCTGCCTAGAGGCAGCTGGAGCACAGCCCTGCAGGGCTGCCTGCAGGGTCCCTGTGTTCCCGTTTCAATCCAGCCATCAGACTGCCACAGGCACCTGCCCTTGTCACTGCTGGCCACTCCAAAATCAACTCAGTGCATCTGTTTTCTTAAACCGTGGAATTCAGTGAGCTCTGTGAAACATACAGTGGCTGCATAGATTGTGTTTGCCAGCTGTGAAAATCAGGCCAATCTTAAAGTTGTTCTGTAAGTAACTACTTGTAGATGTCTGAGCTTGGAAGAGGAAACACAGACTAAAGATTATGCCATAATTACAAAGGAAGGTAATGTTTTCGTTATGTTAGAAGCGTCTTCTTACTAAAATAATATTATTTAACCAATAACTGTGTTTCCTACTGTCAAAACTACACCAAAGCTTGTCACAAAGAAAGGTAAAACCCCACATACAAACAAATCAGGTAGACCTCTGAGAGAATCTGAAGAGTTAGATGCTACTGTGACAAGGGCTTGTATCCTACTGGGTTTCCTTTAGACTGGTCAGGGCTCTAGTCCATCACAAACAATACCAGTTCACTTTGAGGAGCAGAGTCCTGCCCTAAGCTTTGATGTGCATTAATTTATGATAATACATGGTACTGGATGATTGAAATAGGAAGATCAGATGAAGGGTCAGGAGTTCATCATATAAAGAAAATTTTATGTCATAGAATCAAAGAATCATGTCAGTCTAAATAAATAATTCAGTCAGATGCAACCTTAACAGAAGACTTTTAAGCACCCTCAGAGCTTTCAAAACATGCATGGTTTCTTTGCTGAAAAAAATCAGATAGACGGGCAAGGTTTTGTTTCTGTCATCATGATTTATAACACATTCTTTGCACAGAAGGTTGACAAACTGCTTTTAGGATAGTGCAAGGGATTACTACTCTTGTTACTAGTGTAATTTATTTTAAGGAATGTGCCATACAAAAAACCTGTTGAATTATGAAAAAAAAATCCATCCCTGGAATGTGCAGCACAAGTGGAAATAGTTTTCACTGAATGATATTACTACAATATCTGAAGTATGTTATCCGTCATCCTTACCAATAAATAATGCATAAACTGAATTCTCAGGTATTAATTGCTTCAAACAGCAATTAAATAAAAATTGTTTCATAATGCTCAATTTTCTGCAGTTAGTTTAACTGAAAACAACTGATACTATCATAAAATTTCCAATAGCTTTTACAAAATGCAGCCTTTAGGAATTCTGTATTACCTACCCCTAAGAAAGATCATGTATTTCCCCCTTTTTACACAGCGAACTGCTTTTTGAATTCATAAGATGTACAAGATGCCACCCACCTGCGTGTTTCAAAGCATCGAATCTTAAAAAGGAGATGACACTTAGTAGGGGACAACCACATGTAATCCATATGCATCATCTTCCCCCAAGAGATATTTTTTCCTCCAGAAACTTTGTACAAATTGAAAAAAAAAATAATTTGGCCATTTGTAGAGGATTTTACACATTCCTGGCAGCCTGATCAAGGCAGCTGCTTTCTATGGCTACCAGACACTGGGACATCTCAGGTTTCTGCAAATACAGAGGTGGCCCATGCAGTGAGCCTGCACATCTTCCCTTCAGTGGATCCTTTGCATGTGTTGTACTCAATCAGTACAGCTAACACAGGAGGCTCAAATCTTGTTCCACTTGCTACCCGTGTGCTGACCACTACGGAGTGTCTGTGCTCACATGTCAGTTTTTCTCAAGTAAAACACAAGTAACTCACAGTCTCACCCTATCAGTTATCATACTTGAGTGGGTAAAATGTACTAGTTATTAGCATTAGTTAAAAATAATAATTTTATGATGTGCTACCTTTTGGACTTAATATAATGCAGTTCTTTTAATGTGTATTCATTTATATGCACATATATATATTTGTATATATTTGTATATGTTGATGTAAAAGATTGTAAGTTTACTAAGATTAACAAAAGTGAAACCATTCACATGCTTATGAGAATAAGAAAGAAATTTCCTTACAGGACATTGCTTAAAACATGTATATTGAGAGGATCATCTGAGTACTACTCATCTTTTAAGTAGTTAATAAGCATGGAGCAATTCTGTACTTATTGTATCCAAAAAACACACCAAAAAAACCAGCACCAACAACAAAAAAAAAGCAGTTTCCTCAATCCTGGAAAGCAAACAGGATTTTTAAAATCCTGCCAAGAAGATATGAACAAAAAAGACTTACATGACTAAGGCATGTGGGGCAGTGTGCTCAGGAAGGGGTTGGAATCACTATCCCTGGAGGTGTTTAAGGAAAGACTGGATGTGGCACCCAGTGCCATGGTCTGGTTGACAAGGTGGTGCCTGGCCAACGGTTGGACTCGATAATCTCAGATGTCTCTTCCAACCTAACTGGTTCTGTGATTCTGGAGTATGTGACAGCTGGTTGGCTCTAATGTGTGAGTTTTAAAATGGGTAGCTATCATCAGCTTGCACAGAAATAGACTGACATGCCCCTTTAGCTGGAAGAGTTAGTCCAACAAGGAGGACTGATATGGTCCATGCTCCTGAACAGATCCCAAGCTTTCAAAACAAGCAGAAATCATCAGTTTAGCTGGCACAGAGTTCATCAACTGTGTCAGGCGACTCACAAGACTGACCTTCATCAGTATTATCACCCATCATCCAAACATCATCAGAGAACTTTTCTGTCCCCTGAATTCAGACCAGTGCCAGAATCAAGACTGGATTTCATTACTGAATTTCAATTCATTTATCCTTGTTGCACACTGAGAATGTTCTGAAGCAGTTGAATGAACTCCTTACTAGAATAAAATCAGAGACCAGCATTTCCTCCCGACAAATCACATTAAGAACTGAATAAAATATATTGACTGTCTGAGCTATTAAGTCATCTGCCTCCTCTCCAGCCACACAAGGTTTTTACCTAGAACTCAGCTCCACTACATTTCAGAAGAAACCTATATTAACATCTACATAACCCTTAACTTCATTCCCATGATTTTTTTATTCGCTGCTCTCCACCCTAAGCAAACATCTGAGGAAAAGGACTGGCCACTGGCTATAAACAAAAGACAAATAGGTCTCATCTGGCTAAGCTTCTCTGTCCTCTGCGTCACACTTATGTGCAATAATGAATGGAATGTCCAAAACACACACATATGAACCACAACAGATTGAGATGTTTTCTGATTCCATGTATTAGAAGGAAATTCAATGACAAGCCAGCAAGACAGCTCAAGAGTACTCCTTTATCTGGGTCATTAAAAATGCCACAATTCATGCCCTTAATTTTTCTGTTTATTGTTTAGCTGCCACACAACCAAGATTCCTTTTATCACAGGGTGACACCTGCATTCTTATACCTTACAGCCAAAATATTTTATGTAAAAAATTTTGGTTTTTAATCAGCAATATATGCGTAAGATACATATGCAGAGAGTACTCCTTCTGCTTCTTAGATTTTAGATTCTTAGATTCTTAGATTTGCGTATTATGAAAAGTATAAAAGCACTGACTTATTGTAAATATTAACTTGTTTTCTCTCATTCTTATGCACTGCGTTGCTTTATTTCCCCAAATATCATGTTAACATAGCTTTTATTGTTAACAAACTCTTTATTTTTCACAGTTTTGATTGTTTTTCCTAGAAAAGGTCATCTGTTATATATTCCAAAACATAAAATTCACGTAGGTTGATATTCATGTTCTTACACAGCATATCAACCAATTGAAATTGTATAAAGACAGGAAATAAGCCATTCATGCATTCAGTTCTCTTCCATGTTTGATTAGCTCTGTTATAGCACAGGATCATCTCAGAGAAAAATGCATGCAGTCTTAAATCTGAGCAGTCAGATGGTGACATACTCAAGCAGAACTAATTCATGTTATGACTATTCTTGTTTAGTTTCAATTTATAACTCATAAACACGTCTGGAATGAAACCTGATCTCTCACAAGTGGATTTAAATACATGTAAGGGCAAGGGATGTTAAGGGACTACCAGAGAGTAGCGAAATTGATGGGGTTTTTCCTTATCTCTTGACTTGTCTCAAACCCGTGGTCAGGTCACTTACTCAAAATTCAATCTACATTAAAAGCTCTGGCATAGGTCTGTGTTTCTGAAGTGTGAAAAACACACCTCCAACCAGCTGCAATGATTAATGCCCTCAGGTAATCACAACCCAGCTGTCAAATCAACTAGGTTATCACCAGGTCTTATTCTGCATAGAAAAGAGCTTTACAGTTCTGCAAAACAAGCACAGTTTTGCAGCAGCTACATCCCCATCTCAGGAATAGTTAAGAAAACTGTTCCTTGGACATTATGTTACCATCCACCTTCCAGTGTAAACACAGTTGTGCATACCTTTACTGAGACAGCTCAGGAGAGATGATGAAACTTCCAAGCTAAAAACTTTTAAGCTTTTAAGATGAAATTTTCTAGCCAAAAGAACTTCATTGTCACAATAAACTGATAATCTTATTGTGCCATCTCCATATGTTCATTTGAATGGCAGTTATGTTTTACTATGTTTTACGAGGATATTTAAAGTATCACCAGTAATCTGGCATCCATGAGCAGAAGCACCTTGAAAACTGAAATTCAAATTTTAGTGTCTTCCAGTCTTGGAAGGAAAAAAGAAAAAAAATGGAAGAAAAGGAAAAAAAAGCAAACACAAGACAACAACAACAACAAAAAACACAACAACAACAACAAAAACCACAACAACAACAAAACAACCCAAAGCTGAGAATTTCACTGGCTTCAGATTTTTCTTTTTAATAGAATTCTAGCAGCATATTTAATAATACATATGTATGTGTATGTATATAAACCTACATACTTTGTGTACTACATATTTTTCATATACAAAGTCTAGACATAGATGTGAAAAATTAGCTGTATTTGCAGTACCTTATGTGTGTTTAGTTACATTTTTATTTGTTGCAAAACTAAGTATTTCTGTAGGTGTGAATAGGGTGCACCTCTGCAAAACTCTAGCTGTTTTTTGCTCTGGCTGAGTGCTGCTGAGTTTCGTTTCAGTTTGAGTTGAAGATATATTATATTAATTCTATTCTATTCTATTCTATTCTATTCTATTCATTTGTGTAATATTATGGCAATGCCCTTGTTCTCTACATTCTAGGCCAGTATAACTTGTTCTTTAATTAAAGTCACAGATGTTGACTAGAAAGTAATGGACAGTAAAGGTAATTTTTGTTCCTTGGTCTAATGTTACAAATAAAATTATAAACTGGAAAAAGCTGGGGCATTTATGTTTTGTTCTATCAATTTTAGAAGTCCAAAACCTCAGCTATAAGTTTAAAGCAGTTTTAATTCAACTTAAAACAAATTAATTGTAGAAATTCTCTACTCAGGGATGAGTGGCAGGTAGCTACATACACCAGTTTAGAGTGTAAATTGAAACGTGTAGCTCCCACACCGCTCTCTGCTGATCCTCAGGAGTTATGAAGCACGAGCAGTGGGCAGCAGCAGCAAGCAATTACTCTCCCAGCCCACAGGCAGCTCACCTTTAGTTAGTTCTCAGTGTGACGCACTCACCATCGCTCTCATGGACACCCAGTTTGTATTTACAGTGCCTGTGAAGACAGCCAGTGCCTGGGTTTGTGTCCTCCCTTGCCTCCTGCTCAGCCAGTTAAATCCCCTATCCCAGCCAACCTCCCCTGGTGCAGGGAAGCCTTCGGGACCTGCTCTCCGCTGTGTCCTCTGAAGAGAAGGCAGGTGATAATCAAATTACAAGGCTGCCCTTAATCACTCCACACAAAGCAATCTAAAATCCTTCCTAAGTTCTTTTTTTTTTTTCTCTTGGTTACAGTCCACTGAATGCCAGCATCTGTGAACTGAAGCCAGGTATTATGGGCTGCCCCGCTCAGATACCCCCTGTGGTTTTCCTCTGGTTGACATTCTGCCCCCACGGCAACCGAATTCTCTCTACTCAAGCTCTGAAACCTATTCACTCCATTAGAATGAAACCAATTGTAAATGCCAGGAACTTTACTGTGGTGCCATAAATCATTCTCTGTAAGACAGGATACAAACACAGATTCCCAGTGAGAACAAGAAAACTTGTGTTAATCAATAAGAGATTCATTGTTCTCCTACAGAATAACACACTGAAACACATTTCTATTGCATTTTTAATAATTTTGAAATCAATTACCAATTAATGCTTCACCTATGCAATCTTCAAATCGCTAAGTACTACAAATAAAATATTTCTATTGAATTGGCTCATTGGACTCCAATTAAATATTGTCGTTTCTTTCCTTCTCTTGCTTTCATATTTTACATGATAGATACATTAACAAGATCTAAAATTATATATAATTTTAATCCAGTATTCTTCCCCTACTCATCTGCCAAGATAGTTTTGTGTTTTCTAGGATTGTGTTATCATCAAACTTGACAGGTAAAAAACACATCTTTCCAGTGACCTCTGAAAACAAAAGTGTCATAATTAGTCCCATTAGCAGTTAATAAAAATATGAACTGAAGAGATGATTATCGGAATTCTTGAGTTGCTGTAGAGCTGTGCAACCAGTCAGATTTTTTCAAGTTTGCTATAAAACACTGTGAAGAAGACCATATATAAACTTAAGATGAACATCAAAATCTGTAAATGAAGAGGAAAGGAAAAACCTGTACCTCACAGAAGCCACTAGCCTTTCTATTTCCAGTAATGGAAGTTGTATTTGGTCTGAAATGTAGTTATATTAAATGAGCTATGAGTAGAAAGAGTGTCATCCAAATTTCATAAAACATCAATTTCCCAGAACCAGAGTTAAGAATTAGTATTGCTACCAAATAAAGTCCTACTAAATACTGGTAAGTATATCCCATAACTGCTTTATCAGAATGGATTTTTTTTCAATTCACTCATCTGAAAAGTACAGAAGAGGATATATAATGAAATAGTTACCGCACAGAAATGAACTGCTTGTTACTGCTTGCAAGTAACAATTGAATAATTCCTAATAATCTTCTATGTCTTAAAATAATTTTACTGTGGAACCTAGGACTCTCATTAGGAAGCATGCAGGCACAGCTAATGTTTGGAAGAAAACTAGTAAATTTATGTAACTGACAATCTATTTATGAGAAAATTTCTTTTACCAATAACTTTGGGTTTGCTGCTAAAGGATTTGTTTACCTTATTTGGCTGTTACCCAGGACTAACTACTGACTTGGGGCATAATACATTTATGAAACATGTTAAATAGTTTATTTATACCTCTGTGTCTGCAACTGTGCACTTACCCAGTTGCATATGAAGTATCAGTCTCAACAAGACTACTTGAGTCCTGTTCTTGAGACATTTTCTGCTAGAATAGTAAGCAGTAACAGCTCTCAGATTCCAACAGTCGAAATGTCAAAAGCTATCATTTCTTCATTTCTTGACTTTTGTGAAGCAACGTATAATTGCTGATACATACTCCGATTTGTTGCCTAATCCTGACTGGCAAAGCCCTGCCACACTCCCTCAGTTTCATTTTAACTATAAAGCCAGAAGCATCATAAGGACCACCACTGAAAACTCCAAACTGTAGAGGACCGAGAACAAAGAGCGTGAAGAGCTCAAAACATTCTTTCTACGCTGAAACACATCACTGCCATCCACTCTGGAAATAGATTCCAAACATTTTTTCATTTATTTGTAAATATTTGTACGTGGCAAGTTCCCCTTGATTGCTTGTGAGAACAACAAAGAGAACAGTGCCAAAAACTTATTTGGTATCTACTCTTACTGTCTCTGCAAGGTCTGTTAGCATACTGCAGAATGGGGTAAGACTGATTGAAAGAGAGTGGCTGTTATCTTTTGCTATTTTTTTTTCCTTCACCATTAATAGTGAAATTTGATTATATCTCTGAAAATTTCTCAAGGAATGGAAGTTATATGTAGCATAACTAAAGTTTTGAGCTTGCCTCTCTGCATTTCAAAAATACCCACTAGTTAAGAGCTTTTAGTCTTCCAGGACCCCTTTTTCCACAATTGCAACTTTGTGCCTGTGGCTGAGGTTTTATCTGCCTGCACTTTAGGAGCAGTAGTCAGGAGGAAGCACCGAAGGCCCAATCAATTGCAAACTTCTAAGTTATTCAGGTGTTAGCTAACCTCTATCTTCCCTACGCAATGTTGAGCACTTACCCGTTCATCTCTGTTATCAATGATTTTAGCCAAATGACTGTATTTACTTTACACAATAGTTGATGTAAATATTTTTTTCCACATTGTCTGCCAATCACTTTCCTTGCCCAAATAATACAATTTTATTATCTTCCTCTTATTACCACTTTTGTAGAATGACTTCCTGTAACTAGGGATAAAACAGTCTAGCTACATCTCCTCTGGAAATATGTGGCCATCTGGTTACTAAATATACTCAAATTGCATATCACATCTCCTAATAATATATCTTTCAAACACCAAATTCTCTATGCCATCCTCCAATTCTGAGACAGTTCTCTTGGAAGCCACTATAGATCTAAGCTCCCCCGTCTTACACCATGCTCACATTTAATTAACAGACAATGCAGTATGTTTTCCTTGTAGCGTAAGGCCTTGAAAGTGGATTTCTTCTGCTTTTCTGTATGTTTCTGTTCACCAAATAATTTGTGGATGTCCCGTATCTCTGGAACACCAGGTTGGATGGGGCTTTGAACAACCTGATCTAGTGAGTGGCATTCATGACCATGGCAGGTGGTTCGGAACAAGACGATCTTTAGGGTCCCTTCCAACTCAGGCCATTCTATGGTTGTATGACAATGCAAAAGTACACCTATGAAAATTGTTGCATTTGAACATTTTCCTCTTCGGTGTGGCAACACAGAAAGAAAACTAAACCTAAATCAAATTTGAAAGAGAAATTTCTGAACTCAGTAGAGACCAGCTGAGTCAAATGAGCTTCAGTATCTTCTTTTTTTCCTGATTTTATACAAAATAAGGATCTTACCTGTTTAATTCTTCCCCTATATAAAGGTAATACACAGAAATATACTGCATCAGATAACTTTTCACAAGGTCTTGTTAAACAGAAGGCTGAAGACCTGTAAATACTAAAGAAAAAACCTCATGCTTAACTCTTTAAACCACAGAGGATCACTTGGTCAGTATATTAAAAAAGAAAAGAAAACAAACCATGGTGGCATGGGCTCCCCCTCGTGGATTTTGTTATGGAAGATTTTAATTTTCCACACAAACCCCTTAAATGTACTAGGACTAGTAACAGACAAGCAAGCGAATGCTTTGAAAGGAAATGTGTTCTGTGTAAAAACATTTTTCTAAGTCATCTGTAAATGATCAAAATCAAAGAGTTCTTGATTCATCATTTTTAGGATGGATAGCTAATTAAACATAATGACAGATCATGCCACTAGACATCTGGATCCTGTTAGAGGCAACCAAAGTTAATTGTGCTTATGGTTGCATTTGCTAGAGTGATAATGGGGTTTTGAAACCACATGTCGAAGATTTATTGCAGGTTCTTCATCGCACTTTGTCTCTTGCACTAATATGGAGGTTTGTCAACCCCCTACCCTAACGCTTTTCCCTAACAGTTTTGAATGTTCTTCAAATTAGGAGATAGGTTTTATTAGCATTAAAGTTGATGTGTTATCATTATTTTTTTTGGAACTGGATCTCCTCACATTTTTAATACTGTGAATCAGGAACACTCTCAGTTTGCCATAAAAAGGTGCAAGTAAGACAAAAATTGGCCAGTGGTAAGCCTCATGCATCCAAGTTAATTGTTCTTTGCACCAGCTGTAAAACCAAGACAAGGATTCTGTACCTTAAGAGAAGTTCTGCAAAGTTAGATAGTTTCCATTTTAATCTGAAAACCTAATTTATGATGCAAATACAGGGAGATGTTACTGTTTCAGTTCAGTAAAACAGAACTTTAATAAACGAAAAGATCCTTAGATCACCTAGGTTAAGAAATTCCCAGTAATTAATGAAAACCAGTATTTCTGATCTAGCTCTTGACCTACAATTGCAAGACCTATGCCACTGATTTCTCCAGCTTCTAACTTCTCCAATGACAGTTCGGATTTTTTACAACCTGACTGCATATGAAAATTGCTTTAATTTCCCAAAGTTTATTTCATTCCACTTGAAAGGGAGGAATTTCTGACATCCCAAAACTAGCAATACAAGATACTAATATTAGCAAGCAATGCTACTCCTATTCAAATTCAGTATTAAATGTGCAAGTTTCCCGACATTCTTATTTACAGAATGCTACAATATACATTATACGAGGGGGAAAAAACCCCAAAAACGAAGCTTAATATCTCCAGATAAGACCAGACAAAAAGTTCATTCTTTAATATCTTTGTCTGTAATGGATAAAAATTAAGCCTGAGGATTCTGAGTAGACTTCAAATTATTTGTTATACAACACTTTTTTGCAATGACCACTAAATCATAACATTTGTTAATATTATAGAACTTAATTGACTAAAGCAAAGTTTTTACACAGAACAGCAAATAGCTCTATTTCAATCTCAGTAGAATAAAAATTAATTAATTACTAGATTGCAAACTAGTGGTTCCTTGAAGATCAGTTATTGTAACACACATATTCATTATGGAAATACAGACCACAGTTCCCGCAAGTAATTTTCTGTTTCAGAGGGCTAAATTTCCCTCTGCAAAAAGCTGTAGGAAAAACTACTGGGAAGAGGAATGTTCTGAGAAAATTGAACTGTGAGCTCTTCGATTAAAATTTGAAGTTATGACAAATGCTGTGTTTGGCAGAACTTCTTAATTCTGGTAATCTTTGTCTAAAGACAGAGGACTGCATTTAGAAACAACAATTAGAAAAAAGCAAAAATAATTTTATGAATGTTAATAAGAAGAAAATAGATGGTAATAGAGATGAAATTATGAAGTGTAGGAAAAGGATTAGAGAACCTAAAGGTTTCTGAAATAAAGATACAGTCAGATGTAAGGACAGCAAAATTAACCTGTTTCATATAAATTTGCAACAAAGGAAATAACGCCAATCATATAATCCCACTTCCAGAAGTGATGGAAAACTATTAATACTGCACAAAAGTAAGGCCTGTGAGTCCTCTGGGTGAGTCAAAGCCAGCAGTTTCCCAAAAGAAGGCCAACAGTTGTCTGGGCTGCATTAAGCAGGTATCACCAGCAGATTGAGCGAGGTGATCCTTCCTCTCTGCTCAGCACTGGTGAAAGCTCCACCTGGAAAGCTCCATCTCTGGGCTCCCCAGTACAAGACAGACATAGTCATATGGGACTGCACTAGCAAACAGCTATGAAGGAGGCTGATATTCCATGATTAGAGGACTTCAGCATCTGTCACAGAAGGAAGGGCTGACAAAGCAGGGAGAAGTTTCAGTGTGCATAATTACCTGATGGGAAGTTACAATGAAGACAGAGTCAAACTTCCCTCAGTGGTATCCAGTGGCAGGACAAGAGGCAATGAGCACAAACTGAAATGCAAGAGTTTACATCTAAATACAAGAGAAACTTCCTGACTCTAAGGATTATTGAACATTAGAACACGTTGCCCATGCAGGCTGTGGAGTCTCCCTGTGGAGTCTCCAACCTTGGAGACATTCAACACCCAACTGGAGACAGCACTTACCAACCTGCCCTAGCTGGCTGTCTTCGGGCTGGGGTGTTGGACTAGCCAGTACTTAGAGGTCCCTCCTACTTCAGCCAGTCTGTGATTCTGTGAAACAAAGAAATCCAAAGCTATTGATAGGCTATGCCAGTTATCAAATCACTTTCTAAAAACTCTGTCCTCTCTTCATTTAAAGTCTAATCTCAATGAATATAGCTCAAAGTCTTTTACAAATCCACCTGTTTAGTGGAAGTCTTGCTAAGGCAGGATTGAAGATCAGCTGCAGCAAAAAGCAACCTGGCTTACCTTAAATGTCCAAGTGTTTCCAGCAGGATGTTAATCCTTATGGTAAATTTTCAGATATTGTCCCTTGTGCAAAGTCTTTGTGAGCACATGTACAGCAAGGAATGCAACGCCCTGCTAGGGAAAGAGCTGATCTAGTTATTAATGAACTGGAACACCACATTGCCATGCAACAATATTAACTTATGTATCAAAAAGCTATTGAATTGCATCACCACAATGCTACATCCAGGCTAATTAGCTCTGCCAATCAAACTAATTAGCACAGGGCAGAGCCATGCTGAAGTGGCTATACCAATTCTAGCTTCTGAACTACTAATCAAAGCTCTACTAGACTGAAAACCAAACAAAAGGTATCATTTGAGTATATTCAAGAGTGAAAAATTCTATAATTCTGTCCATTCTGTAAGTATGTGTAAAACTTTTAGAAAAACCTTTTTCTCGCTTTTCAAAACAGATGTTTTTAGCACATTTGAAGTTACTGCAAAAAATAATCCATGGATTTAAAAAATGTCCTCTGCTGTACACTGGTTACTGTGTAAGATAATTAGGTGCTACAGCAGATTCACGTAAGTTTATTTATCTTAGGAGGTGAATCTATAGAAAGACATCAATTACATAGATGAAATTTTGTTTCTTCACGTAGTGTGCTCACAAAGCTCTGTTTCCTTTAACACAAGTGGCATAAAAGCACCAGTCACCTTACTGGTTTTATACTATCAGTTTCTTTTAAGTGTTATCCCTATTTTTTATCTGCATTAAAAAAAAAAAAGAAAAAGGAAAAGTTTTTGGTGTTTGGTACAGTTTTGTATTTATTTCAAAATCTGATAAAGTTTGGGCTACCTTGTGCTTGCTCAAAACTGAGGGTGCATTAGCAATTTCCTGTAGTTTGTGAGGCTTACATAAATAACAGCTCAGTGTTGGTCATGCTCTGCTTATTTCACAGAAAATGATCATGTTGCTCAGGTGGATCACGTTTACTTCATCCAGTTCCAAATAAGTAATGTCTTTGATGTCAGCTAATTAGTTCTACACTGTTTGAGCCTGTTTAACAACACTTGTGTATCTGGGCTAACATAGGAAGCATAATAAAACCTTTCAAGAAAACTCATCTAAAATACACTTCTCAGGTCATACTTGGGAGCGGATTTCACGTTCCAAATTCACACTTTGAATTACCTCCTCAACATAGTCTTGATCTGACAATGGTTACCATCTAGGCAGAGCCCTTCTCGACTTGATAAAACTTTTCTTAATCTTGGTCTTGAAAGGACCTTAATACCCAAGATTTTACTGTATTTCTTTCCAGCTGTGACTCTTTACTTCGAGCTGCTCACTTGTGAAAGTGCTTTAGCCTTGACTCCAGCTAAATGACTTAGAATAAAATAACCAAGGCAAAATCTGAGCAGACACTGGCGTTACTTCCGGCAGGTATCTAAATAAAGTAACCAAAATCATTGTAATACATGTTCAAATGCTAATGGTTTGTTATTGCAAATGTTAGTTTGACTGTTACTGCTGAGAAAATTAACCTTAAAGGTTCAACATCTTTTAAGTAACTGGAACTTACTTTACAGAAGGCCCCCTGGAAAGCTCAGTTCTTGTCTGTTTGCAGCACATTGTATACTACTGCCCATGGCAACCCCATAAGGAACCACTGTGCCAGGGCAAACTTCCTGCTCCAAGGAGTGGGCGAGGCAAGGCACTAAGACATGCCAACTCAGTTACTTCCCTTTCTCTATATTGATGTTGTTTCTTGGCTGATGATCCCACGTCAGGAAGTACTCCATATAAATACCTGAAATACACTTTGAATTAGCTGCTCAATATCAAGAGCAGAAAGAAAAAAAGTAAAGCAAATCTTCCAGACCAATAAAGGATTAAATGATTGCACTTTACTAAGCTCAGTGCGCAAGAGGAAGAAGAACCTAAATCTAGGATGCAAAAAATAAGTCATATTTTAGTTGTGAAAGGGAAATTCTAACTGAGACTGCACAGCAGCAATAATTTGTGACAGTGTGGTCAGCCATGGAGGGCAAGGAGGGTTTTCTGCAAAAAGGGGTTAAAGTGGCTGGGAACAGGAATGCCGAGGGCAGAAGGACTCCTCACCTGGGAGTAGTTTCCTTTGGTGATGGGATAAGAAACAAGCTTCAGTATTGTCTTTTGGACTTTTCTGGAACTGGAGAATGCAGGGTGAACCTTGGGACAACAGAGCTGGGCTGGGGAATGAACCCATGGCTAGGCTGAGGTGCCCCATGCAACTGCTCAGGGGGGTGGTGCTGGTGATGGTGCAAGTACCTCTGAGGCATCTGCTTGTGAAGCATCTTTGCAGACTCCATGTAGAACCATGTCTTGCAGTGAAACTTCGCCCAGTGCATTGTTCATTTAATTTTTCTATTTTCAGCACAAATATGTGTTTATTTCTCCTTGAAGGAGAACGACCATAGAAATTCACTAAAAGTTGTCAAAACTATTTTAAAGAACATGCAATGGATTCAGAAATTTCCTAAAAGTTGTCAAAACTATCTTAAGGAACACGCAATGGATTCAGGTGGTAGGAGTGCTCTGCTGATGTACACCAATCTATCTATATGCTGCATCCCAACTAAAGAAATACAGGATAATACCTGTTACACTATTTCATATGGCTTTTCACATTCTCATTATTGCATAGACAGTCCATGTAGAGGAGCCTGAGTTTATGCTTTCATTTGAAAGCATTCCAGAGTCTGTTCTACTACTGAGAAATATTTAAGGGCACTGTTTAAACAACTAGTTGCAGCCATTTATGAGTTGTTCATTTTGCCTCTTTTAAGCACCTATATTTCAGGATTTCATACTGTCACAAGACTATATTGAGATTGTATTGTCATTTATTCTGATTTTTTCACTGTCCTTTGCTTCAAGTATTATTAAATTAATCTAGAACAAAGCTAAAATACTTTGCTTACTTGTTGAAAGCATACCTCATGCATGTCAGGTGGTGTATAAATAGCACAAAAACAATAAATTCACAGAATGTGAATCTGCTGTTTCTCACTATGTGTATTATCTTACTTTGAATGAATCACCTTAGTGTCTTTGTACCAAAATTCACCCTAGGATTTGACAACAAAATTTAAAGCAATTAAAAGCAGCTACGTCCATTAACTTAAATTGCAGTTCCAAAAAGGAAGCACAAAACAGATTCTATGTTAAATGACTTGACAAACCTTAGCCATTTCAATTCACTGATTTAATCTTGTTCTTCTCATTCTGTGATGTACATCAGTTCAAACTGTATGTTGCGTATTGATAAGCTAGGGCTTTGTTAGGAGATTACGATAAAATCCCCCAGGCTTTAATCATCTACAGAAACTGCTGGTACTCTAAGACTGAGCCCAGAACACCTCTTTTCTTTCTAGAGCTTGTAGCTCAAAGATTTATTTCTTTTATAATCATTGAGTCTATGGCACTTACAAATACATATTTATATACATCCATTCATGCATTGTATTCATTTAAAACTTAAGAAAAAATCTATAACTTTTGTTAGGACCCATTTTCATCTGTTTTCTTAACAAGAGACAGGACACAATATAGCTGAGCTAAACAAACCTGCTGTTTTAAACAGTCAAATGCAGTTTACTCACTCACATAATATCATTTCCTAAAGAGAACTGCCTGGTTACATGAGATTGCTCTATGCTCAGTCTCCAAATCCTTGCTCACACCAGAAAATTACATTTGTCATTACTACAGACTAGTAGTAATTATATGTAAACAACTGATTGGGAACAGAAATTAAGAGTGTGAGAAGTAGAAGCATTAGAAGTAGAAAAAGACTAGATTTTCAGCAACATAAACTCCAAACTCTGAAGAGCAGGAATGATGGAAAGAGATGCCTCCCACTCCACTCTTGCTGCTTGAGGGAGAATTTCAGAACCAGCTGAGAGACCGCCAATGAACCCTAAGCAGCTGTCTGCACTTACGGCTACAGTGGAGCTAAGTGATTTAATTATGTCTAGCTCAGCCTGATGAGATAGTGTATTTGTCTGCTTATAGAACACCCATGATAAGCTATTCTAGATTTGTAGTTTTTCCTAAAAAAGCTGGTCTTAAACATGTAACACTAGTGGCTGGAATAACCTACACTAGCTGATTACAGGAGAAGCCAAGGATCTCCACACCTTAGTGTACTCAGAATAGTAGCTCTGCCATCCTGCCATACTTTCCGTTCCAGTAACTGGAGGGGATTTTTTAAAAAATTTTTTAAAGATGCTCTTTATGCTACTATGAATCTTTCTATCAATACTACCTTGGTGCTAGCACACAGATTTTATATAGTTGTCTTTGTATAGGCTCCACCTCTATTTCCCTACTCCTTATTATGCCAGTTAAGATACTGGTATGAATAAAGTGGAAATTAGCTACAGTAATTGAACATATGACTACAGGAGTTTATGTAAATTTTAAAAATACACCTATAAAGTACATAATTGTGTTGGCAAAGTGGGCTGAACATGATTTCATGTTAGCATTAAATGTTGGGGCAAGATAAAGGCAGGCTATCCCTTGAAATTCCTTCAGCTCAGGAAAAAAAATAGTTTCATTTGTTAGAGGCTTCCTATCTGGCTAAGGAAGGTCAGCACTGCCTTCATATTTGCAAACTTTATGCATTATAAGTAGCAGAGTACTGACAGCATGGAAATGTACATACAGAAGTATCTACTGTCAATCATAATAGTATGCCTTAAACGATCTTGGAAATTGAGTACATATCCTGTCTTTGGAAGTACTGCATAACTACCCACACCGTGCACAAGCTGACAGGCTTTCTTACGCAGGTGAACATGGACAGCTGAAAAAACCTTGCAGAGGTTTGAAGTTTTGGTTCATGACATGTACAACAACCAAAGCAGACTGAAGTACAAGAACCAAACGAAAAACCCCTCTGACTTGGGCTTTTCCATGCCTGCCTGCTGAGTTTTGTTTACCTGTATGTAAGTTTACCTATAGCTGATAGTCTGTGATAGTCAGACAGAATGCTGCACAGAGGCCTCCTGCCCTCCTGTGCCACCAGCTGCTGGTGGGACACACCCGGGCTGGGCCGGGCCGTGCCCCTGCCCGCAGGGACGCTGTGCCCGGCTGCCGCCGCCGCTGCCACCGCCTCTCCAGAGGAACAGCACGCTCGATTGCTGGAACATTTGTTCAGCACTACCGAAATGCAACCCCTGACGTTTGTTTGTGCAAGGTGTTTGCTCAGGAATTCACTGTGAGAACGTGACATAAGCCATGACAGAGCTACCCTACAGCAGGTGACCTACAGTTTTGTTTGCTTCTTTAGTCACAGCCTTGAGTTTCTTCTTTTTTTAGAAACCACCTTCCCTATTAACTATTCAGGTCTTTCAGTGCATACACATTTCTTTTGCTTTGTTTCTGTTACCCTTTGGCCTTTGGAAAAAGTTTGCTGATGTTTTTACTTTATTATATTTTTACTTAAATTCTTGAGAACAATGAAATAAATGTTCTTTGCTAATGGAAAGTCTTTGATTTTCTTTTTTTTAATTCTTCTTCAATAATTTAACTGATCTGAAGCAACTGAGCAGCCCTAGTCATAACAAAAATTTGTGGCAGAGATCTGAATGCAGATGTCCCTGATCACAAACCCACAATTCCCCTACATACACATGCTAGTCTAGGTGGTTAGAACCTCTGCTGAAGGAGGAGAGCAGAAAGCCTTTTTCATCACAGAAAACTTTTCCAAGTAACATCTCTCATAAGTAGCATATGGATTAGATATAACAGGATGGCACATATTGATATGTTCTTTTGTAACAATAAAAGCATTTTTTTAACTCTTGGTATATGCTTATACATACATCTAGATGAGTAATAGCTGTTCAGTAAAAAGCAGTTATCCTACAGGAAATATCAACAACCTTTTGCAGGGACAGTATTACCTTGTATTTTACATAGCACACGTAATTAAAATACATATCTCAAAGCTACACAAACAATCCCGTTCTATCTGGTTGATACTCCAGTTGGTTGTGTGTTGTCAGATGGCTGGAAAAACGGGTAAATGGAAATCTCATTGAGTTCAGCAAAGGGGAAAGAAAAGTCCTTTTTCTGGGGAGAAATAACCACATGCACCAGAACAAGCTGGGAGAAAACAGCTGAGGAGAAATTTGACAGAAAAGGGCTTAGGGGTTCTATGGGCAATTGAATATGAGCCATCAGCATGCCCTTACTGCAGAGATGGCCAACAACCACCTGGGCTGCATTAGGAAAAGCGCTAGCAGCAGACTGAGTGAGGTGATCATTCCTTTCTACCCAGCACTGGTGAGACACGCCTGGCAAAATGGGTCTGGCTCTGGGCTCCCCAGTATGAGAGAAACATGGTCACACTAGGCTGACTCCAGCAAATGGACACGGATGTAGAGTGTCTGTCCCTGGAGATATTCAATACCCAGCTGGAGACTGGCCTTGAGAAATCTGCTGTAGTTGGCTGTTGTTCTTTGAGGGGGGCCAGTGCCTGAGGCAGTCTCCTGATGTTTCCTCTATTTCAGTGACTCTGTGATTCTACATTCATCTGGGGGTGTGTTTACTCTCCTAGTTTTTCAGAAAGTGCTCTGATTTTTATTAAGGTTTATCTCAGCAATGTGAACAATAAACTGCTTTGTTGAAATATCTCATGATAAATGGGATGACATTACTTTGTATGTTTAAAGCAACAAGAAAAGCAGAAAGCAAAACACTTCATGAATGCCCTTCAGCAGAAGTATGTAGGCAGTAGAAGAACATCTCGCCACAAGCATGAATAAGTACGAATGTAAAAAAGTATGAATATGCAAAGTATAAATGTAAAAAAGAATGAAGAAAACAAGCTCATACATGACATGTAGAAATAGTATACTTTTGAATTTTAAAGGTGAGTATCATGCATTTGATTTTTCAGAGTGAAGCTTTCAGTAGCTTTGCGTAGCAGATTGAAGAGTTAATTGGAAACAAGGAGAGGTTAATAATCAGCATAGACCCACAGGGTCCAAATTCTTTTTGGCAGGAAAGAAACACAATGTGATTACCACCAAACTGTGGGATGCTACACTAGTCTAGTTTTGTAATAGGTGTGTATTCCTAGGCATATGTGAAATCCAGTCCCACTTTCTACGCTCATAGGAAGACAATTCTATGCTTCCTTTTCCCTAGTTCATATTTGCTTATTTAGAATCAGGATGGAAGATACTAGAACATCACATTTTGTGAAACTGATTCAGAGAAGTGAAACAGGAAGAAATAAAGGGAAGAATATTGAGGAGGTCCAATACATCACTTCCCTTTTCACTGAAAAGCCGTGATGTATTTCTGTTGTTAATTATTATATACAGAAAAAAAAAATTGAAATCTTTTGACATCCCTGCATGACATTCAATAAGGAGAAGTGCACTTGGGGTCACAACCTGATGCAGCACTACAGCCTGGGAGAGGAGTGGGTCAGGAGCTGTTTGGCAGAATGGGATTTGGGGGTGCTGGTTGAAGGCAGCTCAGTATGAGCCAACAGCGTGCCCAGGTGCCCAAGCAGCCCTATGACATCCTGGCCAGCAGGACCAAGGAAGTGATTATCCCCTTGTACTCGTCACTGGTGAGGCCAGACCTGTGCTCAGTTCCGGGCCCCTCACTTCAGAAAGAACTTTGGGGTGCTCTAGTGTACCCAGAGAAGGGCACATAGTCTTGTGAAAGGACTAGAAAACATGTCTTGTGAGGAATGGCTGAGGGGTCTGGATTTGTTTAGTCTGGAGAAGAGGAGGCTCGGGGGGACCTCATCGCTCTCTACAGCTCCCTGAAAGGAGGGTGTAGTGAGGTGGGGGCCGGTCTCCTCTGCTGTGCCTGCAGTGAGAGCACCAGAGGAAATGGCCATAGGCTGAGACAGGGGAGATTCAGAAACGGTTTTCACTTTTAGGATCAAGCACTGGCATAGGTTACTCAGGAAGGTGGTGGACTTACCACCCCTGGAGGGGCTCAAGAGGAGTCTGGATCTGTCACTGGGTAATGTGGTTTAGTGGTAAATTATCACTGAGGCTGAAGTGCTCATTTGAAAGTAGACACTTTCAAGTAGATACTATTTTTAAGTATTTTCCCTGAGAATTTGAATCCTTGGTTATTATATTAATATTGTTACCTTTTATTTTAGGAAACAACATAATAAAATATGTCACAATTTAATCAACCTGAATTTTAATGGTGAATAAAAAGGGAAGAGTGAAAGGGAGGAGTTGAACTGACAGCACATCCAAGACTGACTTTGTGTTTTCACAGATCAATTCTGCAAGTTAAAATAATCATTAAAATAAATTCATTCAGAAGCTGCTTTTGGGACAAATTCTCCCAATGAAAAACTGACAACAAATAGTTTCAATGCAAGACAGATTCCTTAAAATCTGCAGCTTCCACAGGGATTAAAGCCACTAAGGTGAATTGATACAGATGATCAAGAATTGTAGGTGAAACACTGCATATTCTTGGACTTCTGTTCCCACCTCAATGGTACGCCTTTGCCCAAGTAACTCACCTCAACTGGCTGACTCATATAAAGCAAATAACAAGTCAGAATTCACAAGTCATTTTTCAGCTTTAAGATATGTTAGGCACACCCTACTACTGACAGAGATCTTCCACCTCCTCCTTCTTTGGCATTCTGCTCATGGACCAGAGGACACACGGGTCTAGGTATCAAAAGAATCAAGAAAAAAATTATTATTACCTTGATTCTCTGCTCTAGTGAAAGGTTCTTGCATGTCTGCTGGCCTCAGGAACAACATCCACATCAACAAAGCCACTGGGGTGTATCCAAGCAGTCTGCACAGCCCATCTGGCTCCAGCAGAGCAGGCAGCATGATCACCACAAGACTGTCAGAAGGACAGCCAAACACAAATTACACCCAACAGTTAAACATGGGAGATTTCTTCTAATATTTCTAGGAAATGAATGACATCCATAACGAAGTAGGGCCCAAATGAAATCTATAATAAATGAAATGTTAATAATATGGGGTTTGCAGATCTGAGGATTGATACCTACAACTCTAAGTAAGCTTTGTAAGATAGAGCAGGAAATTTAAAAAGGATTACAGAGGAGGCAGTGGGGAAAAACAGGTCTTCTTGTTCAAAAACTTACTTGGAGGTCCTTTAAAAAAATTACTTACTCATTATTTCACAAACTAAGCCTTCTTTCTACATTTTCCTTTGAAGACCCAAAGACTTGACATTCCCTGTACATAATAGGGGTTTTTTCCTAACTATTTCTAAATTCCTCAGCTGATCTCTATTCTCCACTTCCAATTTAGACAACAGGAGTAGTAATAATTTTGTGCATTTTTACCTTTTAAACATTATATTTGGGGCTGATAAGCATCTTCTCAGTTGCTAGAAGTAAGAAGAATAACAAATAAGCAGTTGACCCCAAATCTCAACCAGCAAGAAATGCAACCCAGACTCACATGCGTTTGATGAAAAGCAAGATAAAATAAATAACTTACAAAATAATACGGGCACAGAAGCAACACCCAAGAACACGGAAACTAACTTCATCTTGCAAACATCATCTGAGCAGTCAAAAAAATTATACTAAGCTTGTTTATAATAATTCCTCTTAGAAGCCTGGTTTTCAGGTTATCAGCCCACAACAGTTTTCAAAGTAAGCCTCTCCCACATGCTTTTGCATGCTTGCCTTCTCCAAGGGTAATTCTCAAATACCCTTGATTTTCTTCTTCTTCCTGAATGAAGTCTAAAACCAAAGCTCTCTGTCTCAGATCACTTATTTTTTGTGAGAATATCCTGTTCTTTACGAACTAAGTATTAGAAACTAAGTTTCTTTTGTATTACCTTGAAGATTTTTCAGGAACTAACCAGACACCACAACAACTTTATCAATGGTAGTTCTTTCCATAAAATTCAAGATAATGACCTGATAAAATGGTGATTTAATTGTTGACAATTTTGTGAAATGCAGCAGTAACCCTGCTCTTCATGTGACCATGAACAGTGCTGGCAGGAACTTTTCATACCAAACTTGTCAGTGAAAAAGCCTGCTCCGTGAAAGTACTGCAAGACCTTGTTCTTTCTTAAGTAGTTGGTCATTCAAGAAAAAAAAAACCCTTATAAATTAAATGTTTCGTCCTGGCATTTCATGCCTCATCAACTACACAACTTTACTGGCTTCATTTCAGTTCTCTTTTTTCAATGTCTACACTCCAGCACCATTTTAATCTATTTTCCAATGTGGTATCAAATTCTTGAGGTCTCCCTTCCTACCACAGACTGCTCAGGAGCAGCTGCTTACACAGAAGGGTAGCTACAGTGATTAGGACCTTTTAGAGCAATCAGTGAGGTGAATGCACATCAGAGGCCATCAGCCTGGACATACTTTCCTTCTGTGATCCTGCCCAATATTCCCATTAACTTCTGGGACACCTGAATTACAGCAGTCCCTCAGCAAATTAAAAGTAACCTGTTATTACTTTGAGTTTGGTGAAAAAAGTGAATTCAAAAGCACAGGACAGGCAGTGCAAAAATTGACTAAAGGTGTCCCATTTGACTAAATAGGAAATATCTAAGCTGTGGCTAGCCACTCTTATCCACGGTATCATCAGCTAAACATGATCGTACAATAAACACTTTTCCAAGCATGGTAGAGAGGCAGGGCCAAAGGAAGCTTGCCCTGCAGAGCTATGCACAGTGCCAGTGAGAGGGTCACTAGAACCACACAAACTCAGCCCAGGACCCACATGCAGGTTGCTCTCACTACACCTTACAGACAAACTCTATCCTGTGTATCTGTGTACACCATGCAGTGCAGATATAGGGAGGTACTTGTGTTCAGGGACCTGAGGGGAGCACACAACCTGCAGGGCAGGGGTCTGACCAGGCTGGCTGTGCATTCACAGCTCCATCCAGCCGTCAGGACTGCAGGGAGGGATGCTGCTGGAGACCTCTGGCATTGTGTCATCCTGAACCGGTGTAACTGCTTGTTCCCAGATCAACCAACCTTGAAACACTTACTCCTAAAACTATAAATACCTATTCAAACATGTTTGCAAATATTTACTTAGTAT
>VYXC01003161.1:143747-186667 GCA_013397175.1 Platysteira castanea | reverse complement strand
TTTTTTGCTACTTATTGTTTTTGTCTTCCGCTATGTACAATAATCTACATTTAGACTGAAGACTCAATCTCTTTCTAAATGTACTTGGACTTGTAAAGACTTTCTACAGAACTGATAAAGTGGAAGACAGCCCGACAGATAAGAGGAAGGATCTGCTCACTTCCCCAAGCTTTAGAGCTGTGCCTTTCAGAAATTCTTTTGCATACTTGCTGTCCTTTCACCTCCCCCAGGCAGCCCCTACTAAACTTGAGTGAACTTTCTGTGCGTTTCCCAAACACAGTCCTTTTGTATAGAGCTACATTAAATTCATTCATTCTCCAGCCAATAGTTTAAAAACAAATAATTGATAAAACACTAAAAACACCCTACATGCCCCTCTGCATTATTCTTACTAATGTGTACATTTAAATAACATAGTAAGTTGTCTTTTACTAAAAATTTACCAAAATATTTTAAACACATAAAAATGTAAAAAAACAAACAAACAAACAAACAGAAAAGCAAACAAAAACCAAAGACCCAGCATAAACGTTGCTTGTATAGGCATTGGTTAGAAGAGATTGGTGCACTAAGGAGTATATTCAAAAAGGTTTTCTTTCAATATCATCAATAGCATCAATGTCTTTCAGTATCATCAATTTTAGTGTCATGTATTGAAAGGTTAAGGACAATGAAACTTATTGTGACCCTGTCTTATATAATGTAATAAATGAGCAGAAAGTCTGAAATGTAAGTAAATAAAGCTTCTTTTTTGGTTATTGAGAGGTGACTGTATACAACAGTATATAACTAAAATGTCAACAATATGTAACTAAAATGTCAATTTAATTATGTAAAGGGAACTTAAAAATCTGAAGAGTTTGTAACGAAATCTGTACCTGAAGATATGAAGGCAGCTACCAAGAGATGGGCCCAGGGACATTATGGAAAGCTGTCACTAACTGAAATTTTTGAATATAGCCCTTAGTTGTATCATATTCATGTAAAATTTAAAAGCTGCCCAGTATATCACGGATGAAGTTTATTTTGCAAGCCATCCACTGCCTAAGGGGGCAGTAATATTCAATATGAAACTGCTGAAACTCCGGCGTCTGACGAATTTCATGAAGGAAAGAGATTTGAAGGTCCGACTCCAAGAGAACAAGGAAAAGGGGGAACACAAACAACAACAGTCCAAGGCCTACAAGAAAAAGTCTGGAGAAACTCTTCACAAAAGCATTCACCTCTATATTGCCCATTAGAAAGTCATAGCTCCACCTCAGGGCTCTCCGAGCTTCTTTCAGTTCTTCCTCCTCTGCAATTAAAAATGCGTTTTCATCTGCTTCAAGTTCTTCAAATGAATCAGTATCATCTTTTTCATTCTCTGCTCTTGGACAGGTATCAAAAAGCATGTCAATCTCATCATCAATGGGTGTAGGCAGCAAGCTGGCACTTGGATTGTATACCAGCTCTGAGATGGTTAAGGGTTCCTCTTTCATATTCTCTTCCTGTTCAATGGCAAGATCAACATCCTCCCCAGTATCCTTTATTGGAGAGCTTGAAGTCACAGGTACTGAAATCTCCTCTTCCTTCGGCAGTTGGATACCTTGAAAAATGAGATTAAAATAATGATACTAAATTTCTCACGGCCTGGTGGCAAAAGTCAGCCTTTCAATAATAGATGTCTGGAAATAAGATTCTGCAATAATTTTTCATACTAAAACCAGACTCTAGACAATTATCAAAAACTGGAAAAGCTTTTTGAAGAGGGGAGTATCTTTACAACGCCACAGTACATCAGATCTGCTTATAAGGGTCTGGTGCAGCTACCAATGATAATAGTCTAGTGCTAAGCAGAAAACAGAGCAGCTTATTCTCCACTGGCAGTCTGACTTCTGGTATAAATTAATACCTACTACACGTGTGAATTAGTGGTCTTTGGTGTATAATAATAACAACAACAAAAACTACCCACCCTCATTTCTTTGAGATGAATGAGTGTGGTAAGGTAATAGCTAAGGTTGAGAATAGAGCATGACATTAAAAAGAAGCAACAAATTATCATGATAAATTCATGTTAACAGTAAAAAGGGCAAAAGGAGAAGAAGGTTAACACATGATATGGGGATTACATATTGTTGAAACAGCATTCTAACAGCCTCACCTGTTAAAAAAGCTCCTTGTCATGTCTCAATTTTTTTTTCTGCTGATCTAGTTCTTCATCTCTTTTCTCTCTCCTCCTAATTTCTCTCTGCCCTTTACAGAGGAGACTTCATGACACTATTCTCCGCTGAAGCTCTCTACTCTCAAAACTTACTGTCCTTTTTCCAGTCTACTTCTAACAGCAGTAAGTCTTCAAAGAAGACTAGCTATTTACAGCTACATCAATACTTCTGTGACTGCTATTAGTTGTCAGTCACAGGAGTGGAAGGGAGGACACTTGGGCACAGACCTCCATTACAAAGTGATATTAAGACACTTCCTCATGGAAATTTACCTGTCTGAGTATTCAAAATGGCCCAGACAGATCTCTTCCCCTGTAAATTGTTATCTTTTCCTTGTTCTCTAGGCCTCACTGGCCATGCTTCTACGTGAGGTTTCACATTTTTGCCAAATGACCAAAAAGACCATTTCTGCTTCCTTTCATTTCATCACTGAGCAAGGCAGCTTGGCATTTTTTGGGCATCTGATGTTTTTTATCTCTGAGCTGGCTTGTCAATATATGACAATATATTCTCATGGAGACAGCCCATTACCAGGGATGGAGAAAGAGAGCAGGAGAGTTCCTTTCAGCACCAAATGTGCATAGCTGAAATTAAACCTTGTCCTCAATAATTATTAGTTTAATAATTTAATTAGTTTAATTTTCCTAAGTTTAATTTGACTTCCTAGCTAATAATTCCTTGCCTCAACTATTCGGTCCTCTCTTATCACAGCCAATTTGGAAATTCATCACATTTCAGCATGAAACATGTTTTGTACTGGAACTTAATTGTCTACACCAGTCTTTACGTTAAGAAATATACTTGCCACAGTCATCGAGAGGAGGATACAAACCGACTGAAACTAGACACAACGGTGTACGAACACCTAAGAAGTGAGAACAGATTTGGGGGGTACTTCTCCTAAGCATACTGTAACAGAAGGTAATGCTGGATCATCAAACCGTGCTCAGTTACTTGAGAGTGCATCCATGACACCTTAAATTACAAAAGCCAGATTTTTTTAACTCTAGAGCCCAACATTAAACATCTACACATACCTTTCTATACACAAGTACTTCAATTTGATTTTCAAATGTGCTTTTCAATTATTCTAAATATGAGTAAAATTTAAGTTAAGCCCCTTACTAAGACATTCCAATATGGTTTCAAGCACCTAATTTTACTCTCCCGAATTTGAGAATTCTGGCCATAGGCCTCTCTATACCAGCTTAGGTGCAAGGTGAGTAATGTATATTCATCATGTTTCTCATCACAGAGAGGACAGCTGCAGCTACCACAAAGAAAGGTCACCTGAATTTATGATTCTTCAGCCTCCTTTTCCTCCCCAGAGTAAATTCCAGCATACATAAAATACATAGTGAGCATGATCAACAAACATGATATTAACTTTCATTAAAATTGTATTTTTCTCAAATAACTGGCAAATTTCTGACTTTGAGATTAACCTGTTGATACAAGGAAACAGAGGAACCTTTTCATATCAGCGTTTTCTGAAGGGTTTGTATCAAAATTGTAATGTGTTCCAGCTCTGAAGCACACATCTAATTTACATTCCACTATTTAATTTCAACTGCTAAGAAGAATTTTCAACTCCTTTATTTGTTATTTAAATTTACTAAATCAAAGTAACTGCATTTTACATCAGTCAAATACTAACATAAATCAGTATTTGAAAATTTAGAATGGGCATTAAAAGCTGCTGCTCCAAACTCATTTGGTATTTTAAAAAATTAAACATATAAAGTTGTTCTTCTTGCTCCTTCATATTCCCTGTGGTAAAACCACAACATTTCTTAAGTCAAGGACTGAAGAAAGAATAGGCTATTAACTATGGTCACCATGAGTGACTCCAGCAAAGTTCCAGTCATGTTGCAATATATAAAGAAGTGTTTCGGGCCATTTATGTTTTGATGGTTTCAAAAGACATAACTGTAAAATCATTATGGCACATATCACTTACAAAGCTTGTGCAGGCCTAAGAATAGCACATGAAAGTACCAAAACTCAGTCATTCCACAATACAATGAATATTCCAGTAACACAAATTTAAGAGAGAAGAAAGGTTTTAGATTTTTAAATTTTCTGTTAGCCCTCAAGAGTTCTCTTATCATCTCTTACTATCCTCAGTTATCTGAAGTAATAAAATCAGGTTAAAAGAAAAAAAATCCTCAAAATGTTCCAAAGGAAAAAGGGAATATAAAAGTTAAAGCAAGCACAATTCCTAATACTCTTTAATTATTCTATAACTCCACTGCAAATCCTTTGCTCCTATTCATACATAAAAATTATTTTGCCACTAACTTTATATTTTGTATCATTTGTTGGCAAGATTTTGAAAAGTCTGCTATTTCTTTAATAACACTTAAAATTTATGTTGTATTTAGATGTAAAGGACTAAGAGTTGAGAATCAAATTACATTTGAGAAGAACCTCTTCTTTCCATTCTTCACTTCATATTTTTACCGGCAATTTACATTCCACAAATCAGAAACTTCTAATACAGATTACTGGAATATCAGGTAAATAAACTCAGGCTTATTTCTTGTATTTCCACAGCAAAAGTTTGCTACACTTCTCTGGCAACTGAACAATTTTTTCAAAGCCAGAGATCTTGTTATCCTAGCTGAAACTCAGTATTCCTCTTCCACCAAATACTGTGATTGCTCCAAACCAGGAACGTGAACAGCTGAATAAAACATGAGATTACTGTGGTCATCTGCTGTGAACATGAACATGCAAGAGGTCTGACACAAAAATTGTCAGCTGCTAGTATTTCTAGAGTGGCCAAAACCAGCAGCTGAGGATTAATAAGATGAAAGGCAGCTCTAGCTCCACCACTCTTAAGCTACAGTTGCTGGAAATACAGCACCCCAGAAAAATGTATCATCTGCTTATTGAAAAACTCAGTTCACACGTTGTCTGTTGGCCTGATATCCTGCACATGGCTTTTCTCTACCAGAAACACAAACACAATTACACACCTGTAACAGCCTTTTATATTGGAGAAAGGAGCAAGTGTGACTATATCTTCATTTTAAATAGAGAAATGAAAAATTACATACAGTCCAGAGAGAACAGTGCTAGGAACACTTCATACATCCATGTAAACAAAAAAGGCCAGCCAGGCTGCAATTAGGATGAATCCTTCCTGTCCTTTTTACTTCTTCCTCTAGAAATATTGTGTATCCTTTGCTTATTTTCCATGTGGACAAAATTCATTTGTACTATGAATAGAATGACCTTTCAGAGGGAAAGAGATGGTGATTTTCTCATATGAGCAAAGTTCCTGAATGTCACAAAGAAAATGTAGAAAAATGAGACAGACTCTAGAATTGCACTGAATTTAAGTATTTCCCTACACAGGATCTATATCAATCAGGATTTGCATCACAGCCAGACCTCTTTCCCTCAGAAACAGGAGGTCACAGATTTGTACCATACCCACATCCCGTGCTCATAAAAGACACCTGTTACAGCCTCGCAAGGAGAGTTAATCAGTGACAGTTTATAGTAAGTCCTTTTCAGGCAGTGACCTGGCTTTCCTGCTGGCCATTATTGTTTGCTTTAGTCTAAGAGGAACTTCTAGAAGGGAGTAAAGCCCTGTCCCAGCTGCCAGTTCACATGAGTTGCCTGTTTTGTGGCGTTACAGCTCACCTCCCCTCTGCGTTGTGTGTCACAGTGTTCAGTGGCACGGCTAGTACAGCCACTGGAGGCCACTGTCACACCCCGCAAAGGTCACCCGAAGCAGAGGGTACAGGAGCAGAGCAGAGCATGCTGCACAGCAGGCGTTCTGGGATGCCTCCCTTTGGCCTGGAAGGCGTTCAGCCCAGAGCTGTTGATCCCCTTGCACAAACAGGATTAAGCAGCAATAGTGCTGAAGGAAGCATCAGGGAGAGAGAACTGTGTTTCATGGGAGCAGGAATGAGAAGGCAAGGTACATCTGCCAGCAGTTCAGAGAACGAGGGGCTTGGTGATGGGACTGCAGGGACTCGGTGTCCAGCACCACGCCAAGGACAGTGAGGCTGAAAAGAGCTGAGCACTGGTGTGAAAGCTTAGCATCCAAGCAAAAAGGCAAGCGGGACATTTCGGCATTCCCGCTCAGCTGGGGTGACCCCTCCTGGCACAAGTCAGCGTTGTTCTGAGATGGTCGCAGTGGGGTTCTCCCGAGGAGGTATGTCGCACATCAGGAGTTTTGCACAAGCTAACATCAGTGTTTTGGTGCTGGTATACATGCTTTATATGCTAATATATAATTTTTTTGCATGTGTACTTCGGAAGGAATAACTAATAATAGTACTATAAACAGTACTGCAAAATCAAGGTGTTTAAGAACCAGTGTAGTCCCAGCATACAAATATCTTACGATTGGTGTCATTATATTAAACCAACAAGATGTCTTCCATCTATTTGGAGCCAGTGTTTAACCTCTGAGATGTAAGAATGCAAAATACATTTTAATAATAATGCTTTTTCAATTTTGCAACTATTTTTGAATCAAAGGGATTAGGTGCATTCTCATTGATTCTACTGTTTTCCCTGAGTGGTGAATTCAAGAAGCAAAGGCAACGAGAAGCTGTTGCTACTCAGAGACAAACCACTGCAAGAAGCACTTTCTCCTCTATCTACTGCACTTACTGCTTTCTGATTTTCAGATATGAAAAGAGTAACAATGTTCTAGTCTTTGCCAGAACATTTTCAGTTAATTCTTTGATAAAAACTAATTTCTGAAATGAAGATTCAGTACAAAAATTTAATATAGGTTAGTAAAAACTGGGATCATTCAACCTATAGATGTCAAAGCATCAAAAGCAAACAGTGCCACAGAAAGCATGGAAAAACAAATTTCAAAATGGCTTATGATATTAAGGAAATGGACATATTTATTGACATAGGGGCCAGTGGATCTTTGGCAAAGGGATTCCCTAAAAGAAACATCACTTTGCTATCCAGAGCAATACTGAATACTTTTTGTTTCTTGGGTTGCACTCCTCTTGTGTGTAGTAAAAAAGAGAGCTAAACCAGACTCTTTCCAAGCTCCACCTTTCTCCACCAGCCTTTGTACTATTATTCAGTATATGAAATTATTCAATATATGAAATTATTTAGCATCTAGAAAAATAAACCAAAGAAAGTTACAGTCTGGGAAACCTATGGAAGTAAAAAGCTGAGCTGTCTCGACTGCTGTATTCAGCTCACATTCAAAATCTACTACATTCTACTTTAACAACTATTTAGTTTTGTCATAAATGACTGCAGTTTCAAAGTATTCCCTGCCACCTCAGTCCCCAAAAAATACAAAGGCAAAATCCCAGTCTCTCATTTGTTACCAATTAATGAATAAATCCACAATTTTCTGTAAGGTAAGACAACAAACTTAAGTTCTGTCTCACTCATTCTCCATTTGCGACTTTGTTCCAGTCAGTAATTCGTCCTTATTCTCTGCTGTACATGTCATTTACAGAACAGTTCCTTTCCAAGAAACAACACAAACTAGGGGAAGAGGGTTTAAAAAAAGGGTTTGAGTAAAATAAATGTAAATTTACCAGCCCTTCTGGCTGTGATCTTGGAGCCATGCCGCAGTAAACGAATGCACACTTCCTTGTTGCAGTGGTTAACCATCCGCAAATGAATGCTTCTCTTGGTCTGGATTTTTACAAGACATTTCACCATTTTGACTACTAATTCCTCTTCTCAAAGTCTTGTAAAGGCTCTATCCATACCAGCTTTGACCTTTTATTAACTTGCCACTGAGTTTTAAGAGACTAACACAAGTCACTCAATGAATCAAATGACAAGCTTCTAACATGGCCAACAAAAATATCCCCGTAGGGAACAGAACCAGAGGTTATTTTTAAACATTTCCAAATGCCTCATAATGTACAATACAAACTTTCACAGCATCCATCTCAGTTAGCAGTTGCTAGTGTAACAGCTGAACCACACACAGAGGCATAAAAATATCTAAGGCACCAAAACATAGTGCAGTTAAAAAAGAGGCCAGCATTCACAGTCCCTTTTTCACAGAATAAATTACACTGTCCCATTATTTTTCTAAAAAGCTTTAATATTGCCAGTAATATCAGTTCCCTTGGGATATCAATACTGGGATATCAATATCCCCAGTAATATCACTGCCTGGGAATTATTTGTGAAACATGTAGATACAATGGAAAAATCCTATGTTGTACTTACAAACCTTAGTCACAAAGCAAAGCAGTGAGATGAAAGCACATCCATTTCTAGCCTAGAATTAAAACTGACCTGCCCATGTAAAAACAAGAAGAGAAAGTTTCTAAGTCTAGGAAAAAATTCTCTCTTTACATATGTGCTCCAGTTCCCACTTGTGGACAATTATTGGACAGGTTCTTATCCACCAGAAAGAAGTGTTGTTTCAGAAGGCTAGGCACTTCCCTGTTCCTGTCCACCAGAGATATGCAGGTTCCCAAAAAAGTATGATGCACCTATGCTGGCTGCTGCTAATTTGCTCCAGCTAGGAGCTGGAAGGCAACCACAGTCATAACACTACACTATCCTAGTGGGAAAGAAGCTCTTTCCAGGTACACCAAAGCCACAGAGAATAGATAAACTGGAAGGAGGGTACTGGTAGGGATGTAGTCTCTCAGTTCACAGAATACTCATCTGTAATATTTAAAACATGTGCTATCTGAGTCTTCACTGTCTGACATCCTTGTTCCCTTTGTACCAAAAAATCAGTGATGTGAATGTAAATATGTGGAAAAGAGAGGGGTGGGGGAAGGAGTCCTGCAAATGTATGTTTTACACCCTGCTATTTCTCCCATAAACAACATCTGCTTCAACAGAGCTTCTAAAAAGCATCATTATGGGAGTCTCTTTTTCCCAGACAGCCTGTATAGTACAAATATCCAGCAGAGGTCCTGTTCACTCCTTCCTCTGGCAGAGCAAGGATTTCTCTCTTCCTTTCCTTCTCTGCAAGCATTTTCTTGTGGGTGTGAGGAAAGATTAAGTACACCTTTGCTTCCTATCTCCATTATGTCACCCCGTCAAAAGTAAGATTCTGTCATCTTTTCTTATTTTTATTCTAATAACTGTTGTAACAACCAAAACAGGATCATTAAATTCTAACTAAAAAGTGTTGAGTCTTCATTGTGTACATGGCTACAAAAATTGGAAAGCATGAATTCCTACAAAAAATCTAACCACCAACGTGTTCAATACATAAAGGAAGACCTTTACAAGGACACAAGAGTCAGCCAGGCAAGGTTGTGAAAGATTGCCAACATTTGAAACATTTCCAAATGCCTCATAACATACGTTACAAACTTCCACAGCATCCATCTCATCTAGCAGTTGCTAGCATAACAGCTGAACCACACAGAAGGATAAAAATATCCAAGGCATCAAATCATAGTGCAAGGGAAAAAAATGCCAGTGCGTTCCTGAATACTGATGTTGAGAAATAAAATCTATCATTTATGTTTCATATGACCATGCTTATGCAAAAGAGAAATGACCCTGTTAATTTCAAATCGCTCGCTATACTTCTATCTACGCATAACTAAGGGAGAAATGTTAAAATCATACCACTGAGTCAGAAACTCCCTGTCTGTACCAACTCTCAGCAAGAGACTATCTAAAAGACTTAAAAATAGTTGTACCTACAAAAGCTCCACATGCTGCTCCTCTACAACCAAAGCTTACACAGACGAGAACTCTGATAGAGACAGACAATTAGACTGATGGTAGCAGGTGTGTGCTCATTCCCATAAATGGAATCATTAAGGTTGGAAAGATCATCAAGTCTAACTGTTAAGCCAGCCCTGCAGTGTTCATCATTAAACCATGTCCCCAGGCGTTACACCCATACACCTTCTGAATGCTTCCAAGGATGTCAATTAAACCACATCCCTGGACAGTTTGTTCCAATGCCTGACCATCCTTTTGGCAAAGAAATTTTTCTTATATCCAAACTAAACCTTCCCAGGTGCAATGGGAGGCCACTTCCTCTTGGCTGTTATTTGTTATCTGGGAGACAAGGCCAATCCCCCCCTGGCTGCACAATCCTTTCAGGCAGTTGTAGAAGAGTGATAAGGTCACCCCAAGCCTCCTCAAGACTAAACAACCCCAAATCCCTCAACCACTCCTCACAGGGCTTGTTCACCAGACCCTTAACTGGCTCAAGTCCCCTTCTCTGGACACTCTCCAGCACTTCAATCTCTTTCTTGCACTGAGGGATGCAGAACTGAACACAAGATTCAAGGTGCAGCCTCACTAGTGCCGAGTAAAGTTTAATTCTTGCTCCATGTGTAATTGAATGTATTATGTTTCTTGTAGTGCTGCTATACAGATTCTATGGCTACCTTATTGTACCATCTGGTTTTGGTGAGACAGATTACTGCCTGTCCTGATCAATTGGCAACTATTTTGGAGGTGGTAGTCCATTGTCTCTGGATTTTCTAGCACCGGATGCTATCACAGCTTCACCTGTTCTAGTAGAGCATTTTTTTAAAAAAAGGCAAAACCATACCTTCTCCAGTCACAGGATATTAATGTGGTTTTGACAAGGTGATGAAAACTTCTTTTAGGTCACTTGATATTTCTGTACTCAGATTTTGTGCATGAATTATTTGTCTGATAACATTGACTTTTGCCTTTGGAACAACAAAAGTGAAAGAATGCTTCGCTGGGCTGAGACATATACAGAGATACCAATGCTGTTTGAAGTCGGTAGCACACTAAAAGGAGTTTCCCAAGGCCCTTGTGTCAGTCTCAGGGCTGGATGCCTCCCTTCTCCCCACCCTCTGCTCGTGCCCGTACCCCAACACAGGACCTTGGCTGACCCTCCTGATGAGCCACTCAAAAGTTCAGTCAGGCAGTAATAGGAGACTACACATTTAAGGGGTTTTTGGTGTTGTTTTTCTTTTTAGTTTGGTTTGCTGTTGTTACTGGGTCTGATTTGGTTTTGTTTTTGTCATTTTGAATTTATTTTATTTACGTTTTTTAAATTCCTTCTCCCACTTCACACTGGTGTGATTAGTGCTGGTGTAACAGAGAAGGTGGGAATCCACAGAAGTGGATGTTGGAAAGGGAGACAGCATCACTGTCAGAGAGCTGTGAGATCAGGTCAAGCTGCAAATTGATAATATAGCCAAGTTTTCTGCAGGAAAAGACTGTAAAAGTCTAAATACTGTTAACTTAGCAGCTGGTGGTATTTAACTACATTTAAAATATTCTACAGGAAACCCAAGAGCAAATATTTCTATTAGCTCATCTTAGTAACAACAATCTGTCTGACTGAAAGCAAATGTAATTTTCAAACTTGTGTAACACAAACATTTAAAACAAGCACTGTCTGGTGAGCATATAGCAATAAGTCACCAGTTTCCAAAAATGGATTTCATTGCCTAGAGATGTAAGTGTGGTTACAGGAGTCTTACATGCAGCAAGATGTTGTTACTCTGCAGTGGTGACAACTGCCCAGAGGAAACACAGCGGTGGCACTTGGCTGTGAGAAGGCAAATTCTCAGATACACGTATTTCACAGCAGAGGTAAACAAGTGACTGTTAAAGCTAACAGCTGCTACTACTGATTATCATAAGGTATGCACACAGACAATATAATTCACCCTGTTCTTGCTACATTCAATGTTGAACTCTGACGAATGAACAAAACGCGTTCAGACAACTCCTATAAAATGAAATTGGGACATACTCCCGTGAAAATGAAGATACGCGCTCAGCTATTTTCTGTTTCCCATTAAATGAACAAAACAAAGCAACAGCAAAGATCACATTTCCCAACCTCTGAAACAATTACATCACTACATCTCAAGCAAGAACCCCTCTCAGGTTTTGTTTGATTGGCTTATTTTATTAGGAAGAAGGCAATTATCCTCATTTAAGCTGTCTATGATGTTCACATCATTGTTTGTAGTGACAATATCTCAAAAAGAAAGGTGTTCAATGTGATATTTAAAATATCAAGAAATAAAAAAATACATGAAAAACCTTGTTCTGCAAAATAAATTCAAACTGATCTTCCAATAACACTCCTTTTTGTCAAGGATGATAAATCAACTGAAGATCTTTCCCAGCTAACCTTCAAATAATGTCCTTTTTTTTGTCAAGGAAATTAAATTAGCAGAAAGTCTTTCCTAAGGAAAGACTAAAGGAGAAAGGAAGAAAGGAAGAAAGGAAGAAAGGAAGAAAGGAAGAAAGGAAGAAAGGAAGAAAGAAAGAAAGAAAGAAAGAAAGAAAGAAAGAAAGAAAGAAAGAAAAGAAGAAAGGAAGAAAGGAAGAAAGGAAGAAAGGAAGAAAGAAAGAAAGAAAGAAAGAAAGAAAAAAAAAGAAAGAAAGAAAGAAAGAAAGAAAGAAAGAAAGAAAGAAAGAAAGAAAGAAAGAAAAAGAAAGAAAGAAAGAAAGAAAGAAAGAAAGAAATATAAAAGTAAAGGGAATCAAGAAAAACAACATACCCAGCAGTAAACTGACAGTTTTCACTCTTGAGTAACTGCTGACACCATTTTAGAAAAAGGTGCCATGTTGAGATTATTTATTTCGTAAGATTCTTCTGCCTGACAACCTAGAACACTTTTTGAAACAGAAATCAAATAGCAGTAACTTTCATCACAATGTATCTTGAACTGGACTTACGCACAGTTTCTTGAGACAGTGATCATTTTTGAGTATGACATGCAGAGGCTTAATAATGTATTCCTGATGAAAATTATTAGATTTTTTCCATATCCTTGAGTCAGTATTACACCATTTTCCATATGCTTTGCAATAAGTATTGGCAGGAATTGGGTAAGTGACTCACCTTCATCTAAAGGAACCTCTTCCTCCTCACAGGGAGAAGGAAGGAGAGGCTGCAAAGGTTCCATGTTGATTATGAGTTGCTTGTTCAAGGAGGGAGAGCTGCGACTCTGGGTAATACTCGTTCTAAAAGAATGGGGAAAACAGGGTCAGTTTGCTTACTGGAAATAACTGCAGTGCAGTAGGTTTCATCTCAGAATCGTTTTGCATTAATTACTAGGCCTTGAGCTATCATCAAAAGCTCTACACATAGAATGCTGCTTTCAGCTGTTTTATGTTGCACCCTCCGCAGACGTAAACATTTCAGCACCTGAAGTGTGAGAGAGGTTTTGTGTTGGTTTACCTCCTTTACACTGCCTGACTTCCTTTTGTCTTAGGCAGGATTTCAGTGTTGCTCCCCTCCACAGTGCACAGCAAACATTAGTATTTGGATTCAAGGAAGGGGAAGGTTCCACTGCCTCCAGAACTGGATAAAGGATTTGTTACAGTTTGAGCACTGAGGATCAAAGACTAAAGCAAGAACAACTGTATCCCTGTGCTTTGCAGATACAGAGTGCTCTCGCTCATGCCCACGCACCCCAGATGCTGTCTCTACACCATGCCTCCCTCCAGCACTCAGGCTGGTTTTCTCTCTTGTCTTTCTTCACTCTGAGAGGCTTTCCTGGTAGCAGGTGTTGAATATGCTCTGGCAAGTTTTAGGAATGCTGTTGATCTTCTTCAGTCATGATGCTTATTAGCCTAAAAATATATTACTGAGAATGTAAAATGGCTCTTTTGAATATGTTATGTAGAATTTACATGATACAGGCCTGAAGCAAGAGTCCTGCAATAAATCTTAACCATTATGTTATAAAATGTTTACTTTTGAAAAAAGCAAAGATGAAATTGAAGAGTATTCCACTTGACTTCAAATGGTATATAGATACAGTGCTGAAACTTCACAAAATGCATTTCATGTTTGCACAAAGGATCAACTTAAAATTCCACATAAACAAACTGAACAAAGAACCTATTGCAAGTCAAAAGATGGAACTGTGTGTTCCTGAAGGTTTAGGTAAACTTGGGACACAGATTTCCAACTCCTAACCCACACTACATGTCAGTTAATATTCTGTGGGAATGCAGAAGATTTCTTGCTCAATTGACATGATTTCATGTGCCATAACACATGCCTAAAGATATTTGTGTCCTCATTTGCATTCTCTGAACACTCTCTGATAACTATTTGGTTTAAACTTTCACTATACACAGAAGGTTTTCACCCAGATTATTGTAATTATAGTCACTCCAACCCAACGGTAAATCCACAGGCTTTTTATACAATCCCCGAATATTTGTGCTGCTTGTAAAAAGGTCTCAAGCAACTCCCAAAATACGAGTTGTGCCTGGGAGCACCCACAGGTTTCTACTCCATACTTATTTACGAAGATGCCTCCTTCAGGCATGCTCTGGAAGCAAAATATTAAATCCTTCGTTACGTGTTTGTCAGAAGAACTTTCCACTGCATTAATCCTGCATGACTACACACTCCAACAGATTTTCAGTACACAGTGCTTTAAGTGTAGTATCAAACACAAAGATAATGAACAGTACCCTCCTCTTAGCTGCAGGTTTCTTTCTTTATGCAGCTGTGGTACAACTGAATTGATGCTAAGGGTGAGGGCACAGGGAGAAAAAATTTTGTATGTATTTAGATATATAGATATAGATATACATTTACCATTTTTTCTAAATGTTTTGCTTCTGAAAAGCCGCCATTTCCTATCCTGAAATTCTCTTTCACAAAGTAACTTTTTTTAAAAAATTCCTCTTTCTTTGAGCTGGAAATTTTCTGTACTTTTTGCCAACTTGTGCTTTTAGAAGGATCAGCTACCTCTCTCTCCCATTTCACAACTTGAGCTATAAAAGCACCTGAAATCATTAGACTATTCCTTTGTCTCTCTAAGAAACTGAATTTGGAGCTTCCACAGTATTGTAAATGCAAGCTTTGTAAGAAGGGTAAAGTAAAAGATATGCAGTGCTCTTTATGGATGTTAAGTCTATATGATGTTGCTTTATAAACTTATTTGCACTCTGATCTGTTTCTTTATGTACACTAAGTTTTAAATTATATATTTAAAATACTTCTAAATATAGAAATCAAAGAAAAGCAAAATACAAGATAAAAAAATTATTGTATGTGAAAATCTTTTCTTACTCTGGAAAAAAGAAACTTCCTGGAAAGTAGGCAATAGCTGTTTCCCAAAGTGAGCAATTGTTCTCATTTAAAATACATTTGTGTGCCCAAGTATTCTATACTGCCTCAATGATGCATCTATATTCTGCCTTCTCATTTAACACATTCTAAACCTTCACTTACCCCATTTTAAAAATGTAATCTGGAAAAACATGTTTGAAAGCATGCCTGCATGGCCTATTAATTACACAGTAGGGCTGGACAACATATTATAAATATTTACTGCAAATACATTCCCACCCTTTAGTAAAGACAATCCACTTTTATCTCAAATATAGACAGAATAGTAATATTCAATTAAAAGTAAACAAAGCACACTTCCCTCAAACATGGAATCCCAATAAAAATAGGGAGATGGTTGTAGAATGTTCAGAAAGTAAATTTCTTTTTTAAAAGGTTTTAAATAGTCTTCCCTGATGGCCTCCTTCTTTTCTGAAGTGCTTTAATCAGGTTCTTAGGAATTTTTACTGCCACTAACATGAGTGATAAGGACCTGAAAGCATTAGTTTGCTTGCAAACTCTAGCTGTTTTTTTCTTACAAGTCAGATTTTCCTCCAAAAACGAGATTCTCTAATATTTTTTCCTCTTTACTGAATGAACTTCATGCTTTTTATTCTGATGACATTATGGAAAAATGATAAAGTATACTTTGAAACATATCCGTAAAACATAAAACATATCCAAACCAAAAACTTTCAAAACCAAACAAAATCTAGGAATGAAATTAGAATGTAGTTTAGTTTATGTCATAACATAAAAAATAATATAAGTTATCCATCTGACTGATTAATTGAACTCAGCTTCAAAGCAGCAGAGTTTAGGTTCTCCTTTGTAAGAGATGAGGGTCAGAATTTTGTAACATTGTCGGGTATATTTTCCCTAAGGCTTGCATGCGTCATTGTGGAAGCTCAGAATGACAGCCATTGCACATGACAGTAAAGAGAATATTTCTGTAGAGAACAGTAATCCTCCCTAGTCCTTAAACTTTAATACTGAATGTCAAGACATACCTGTGCACTTCAGGAGGTTCCCTCTGGATTTTAGAGCTTGCCTCCACAACCTCTTTGGCTACTTTTCCACTGCATTAAAAGATGAAATAAATATTCAAGTAAATACTAAGATACATGCCAAGAACTATATAAGTGTAAACAACTAGGTTATATTCAAAAAAAAAGAAAAAAGAAAAAAAGGAAAAAAAATTGCTATAAAGTGCAGACATAATATCCCAGAATAAATTGTGCTAACTATTTGCCTACAAAGCTACCAAATAAAAAGAAACCTCTTGTAGTGGAACACCATGAGTGGAACTGGACTGCCTCTTTATCTTACACCGGGTTCAGAGCTGCCCAGCTGCAGGGGTATACAGTTTCTGCACTGGCTACACATCCTTGTTTTTACAGAAGCTGCACCAAAAATGGAGCTGACTGCTGGTGAAACTACTCTGGACAGAAGTGCCTGTGTCAAAACTCCTGTTCATTTTTTAAGTGACGCTAAAGAGGCAACAGAAATTCTTTCAAATCTTGACCTCAACTAGGCATGAACAGACCCTTCAGCAGGAAAAGCCCTGAATTTGCTATGAGTAATTACTGACATTTTCTTACTTTTTGAAGTGATTTACCATGAACAAGAAAAAACAAACACCCACCTATATCGAAATCTACTGCCTTTAAAAAATATCTTGCTGCTAGACATTGTCTTGATCTGACTGGATTTTGCATACCTTGAAGAAAAAAAACAAAGGCTGTCACCTTTTCAAGGACATGATAAGTAAAAATAAACAAGACAAATTACAGGCTTTGTTATTTTTATAATAAAGTAATATCCAAAAATTGAGCTTTTCAACTTTTTTAAGGCATTTATGCAAACTGGACTATGAAGCACACATAAAATCATTCAGACAGCATAGAATGACTGAACATGGAACAAGTGATTGTCCTGAAAATAAGAAAATTAATGCAGATGCTGCATCTCTATGAATTTTCATTCACAGCATGAAGGAAAAAAGACTGTGGGATCCACAGAAAATAGAAAAATAGGTGAGAGAGGCAGCAAGGAACACACCAAGGTCAGAGAAGAATGAGGGGGAGGAGGTGGTCCAGGTGTCAGAGCAGGTTCTACTCTGAAGTCAGTGGAGAAAACTGTGGGGAAGGAGGCTGTCCCACTGCAGCCAAACACAGAGCAGATATCCCCACTGCAGCCCGCACAAGACGCTGTACTACAGCAGGCTCACATGCTCTGAGGGAAGCTGCAGCCTGTGGGGAGCTCACACAGGAGCTGGCTCCAGGCAGGCGTTGTGGCCCATGAAGAGGACCACAAGATGCAGCAGGTATATCTGAAGGACTGCAAGCCCATGGGAAGGACCCATGCTTGAGGCGTTCATGAAGGAGATCGGAGTAGAAAAAGCGTAAGAAGGAAGGAGCAGCAGAGAGAAACTGCAATCCCTGTTCCCCGTCTCCCTGACCTGCTCAGGGCAAGGAGGACATAGAGGAGTCAGAAATGAAGGAGTAAAGTTGAGCCTGGAATGGAACAGGGGAAGGGTGGTTTTAGTTTTGTCTCCACTGACAATTTGAAATAGAGTGAAAAGGTAAGAGGAAGGAGCAGCAGAGAGAAACTGCAATCCCTGTTCCCCGTCTCCCTGACCTGCTCAGGGCAAGGAGGACATAGAGGAGTCAGAAATGAAGGAGTAAAGTTGAGCCTGGAATGGAACAGGGGAAGGGTGGTTTTAGTTTTGTCTCCACTGACAATTTGAAATAGAGTGAAAAGGTAAGAAACAAATTAAATTAATCTTGCCCGGTCAAGTCTGTTTTGCCTGTGACAGTAATAGGCAAGAAATCTTTCTCTCTTTATCCTAAGCCATAACCTATTTTATCATATTTTTTTGTCTTGACCTGTTCAGGAGAAGGAATGAAAGAGCAGCTGGGTAGGCATCTGGCATCTAGCCAAGATCAAACCTCCTAAACCACACATTTGTGACCAAAACCCGAATTGTTAACTATGTAGCCATTTAACTGTAAGAGTAGAGAGGTGATATTCCTGTGAGTCTCCCTGAGACATTTTTACATTGAGCTAATTTCTACTCAAAGAAATTACTAATTTCTCTTCTTTAGGTGGAAATCATCTCCTATTCCCTATTTATTTCTTGTAATATAAAATAAAATTAGTCAAACACCATGCAGTATTTTCCTACTTAAGTCTACTTCCAACAGAAAATGCTTCCGGATAAACTTCACATCAGTCTTTATATATAGACTACATTTAGACTTCGTATAGTCTCAAGCACAGTAGATGTTGACATAGAGAATTAAGAGATGCATTGTGCCAACTCCAGGTTCCTGTTTCTTCATTGAATATGTCAGTTGGATAGATTATATATTATTGTATCCCTGTTGAAACTAAAGAGGAACTCCTCTCCAATTTAAAGCACGTTATTAACATCTAAGTTAGAAGACACATTCTTCCTACTTCATTTTTATTTACCCTTACAGCAGCCCCCTGGTGTTGCTATGTGCCAACACAGAAACAGTAATATTTATAAAATATGTGAGAGGCTGTAAGGAAACACTAAGTAGCAAGAATAAAAGCTACATGCCTAAAGGGAAGCATCAATAAACAAATCTAAAGGAGGGTAAAAAGAATGCAGAGGAGTTTTTAATGAGGAATTATTATCAAGTTCTCTTTCAGGGAATAGGGAGGTAGATACCACTCTTTTTTTGTTGTTTTTTGTCACGTTACAGGCTTTTTATGTTTAACAAGATCACAGATATATCTCAAAATGTATCTAAGAACAGTTTCTTCCTTAAATCATAGAAGAGAACTGTTTATTTTTCAATCAACTCTTACTAAGCCTTGGATTTCAAGTGGAAGAACAATTACCTCCTGGCAGAAGAGCCCAGAGAATCAAGCATAACAGATTGTTTCCTCCATTCTCAAGAAATTCCACAGCAGGACTAAGATTTACAGTGGTGTTACCAGACACAAGTGCAGTACTGTGTCCATTCAATATCTCACTACAGAGCAGCAAAAACAATGTGCTGGAGCCAAAACTCTCCTGTCTCATTTAGCTTTTACAAAATTTCTAATACTGGCTTGAAGTGAAATAATACTCCCCATTAACTTGCATATTTTCTGTTTGCATTTTGCATTGTGTTTATTAAATGGAACATTTCACATTGAACAATCTCCTACTCACATACACTTTTTTTTTAACTTTTAGTATAGATAGTGACTTCGGGTGTACATACTTGTAAAAAGCCTGGTTCTCCACCCCACACTTCCAAAGATGCTTGCAGGCTGCTGGTGTAGAGGTATGGAATGACAGCACAGCCTTCTTCTAAGTGCAAGGAAAAGAAAGCAAATGAAAGCAGTGAAAATACTGCATTCTCAAAGATAGAAATAGCTGTACCTAATGGCATCACCTTTAGCCAGACACAATGAAGACCAGCGCTCCTGTGTAGCATAAATCTGTGGTTCACTCACACATGTACAATCTGTATATAGCTAATATTAAAACTGCTCAGGCAATTTTTTCAGAGAAAAAAGGGGATGCTTGGAGGGGGCATGGAACAGCATATGCACAAGTGGATTTTAAAATAACTGTATAACTGGTCAGAATCAAGGGAGGGAAGTCTCTGTGTTCAATATTTTATATCTCACAGTTGCTGCACTACTTACCATTCACCTCTCCCTCCTCCCTACCATTTGATGTCCTAACCATTAAAATCTCCTTGCAACCACACAAGCAGTCCTGATACCGCTGACATTATTGCCTCCCTTCATTTTCTTTCCTCACCTCCATTCAAAACCTTAGACTATATCACTCTGACCTAGGGAAAGAACTGGTTGTAACATGCTGAAGGCAAAAGTCTCCAGGATTTCAAGGACAAGAGCGCAGTGATAGGACTCCTGACTACATGGGACAGACCTTTTCGGCTGACCAAGATTTGAGGACACAGTTGTGATTATCCAAAAATACCTCACACTGATCCAGGTATCAATGCTTACTTGACTTTGCAATCATATACAAACATCTTCTATACTTTAGGGTGGGTAGGTACAGCTTTAGCACTTTGAAATAAATTAAAGCTTGACTCCAAAGGCATCCAAAACCATCAACAACCTACATAGCACAGCATGAATGTTAAGTGAGAAATGTCTCAACCCTTTGCAAACTAGACATTTTTTTCAAAAAGGGCAATACTCACATTCATTCATATTCTATATTTTAGTTACAATATGAAATACAATTATTGATTATTTAGAAGTTTGTTTAGTTAAAAGAATATGTTATGTCTTCTACAATCTTAATCAAATACAGAAGTTCTGTAAAAATATAAAACCTAACCTCTTTCTGAGCTCCAAACACATAAAAAGTCTTCCCTTCAAATTTCAGTTTATAGACATCACACCTAGAAAGAGAAAATATATTTAAGTACAGGAAAAAAAGATAGATCTACAAGTAAGAAAAGTAACTAGCATGCAAGTTTCCCTGATTACCAAAGTCAAGCAGCCTATCAAACAACAAAAGCCTCAGCAGGCCTTACAAGCTTTAGGATAAAATCATTTAATAGTCTAATTTTTTTAGAGAACATAAGCCCAGAGTATTTCTTTTACATCCTTATGTACCTTCAAAGAATTAACTTTGTCTGCTGGAAAGTGAAGAGGAAATTAAAGGTAGACAGAAGATTATATTTGCACAGTATTTATGACACAGTTTGTAATTCCTCTTACGTCTTAAAATCTTACAATGTATATTGGAATTAAATTGAGGGAAAGAAAGTTCTTTTATCTATACTTATTTATCTGAGGTTTCATATCACACATCTTAGTAACTGACTACTTATTACACAACACAACAAGAAAAAGAAAATGTTTGACAGCACTTATTATAGAGGAGCCTTATGAGTTGCAAAAACTATATCAAAATTTAATCGAAGTTGATCTTTCAGTCTACATATAAAATAACAGTGCCTCTTAAAAAGGCAATGTGATACCTTGGCTTAAATTGTAATGGAAATTGTGTCATTACCAGAGTTAAAATGAGACCTTTTTTTTCATAAACTTCCCTAAGGGTTTTGGATGTCAGAGTTGAAACAGGAATAATCCTGGAGGCAAGGACAATGCTATACCTGAAACTTTATAGCAAGAGTTTTCCTGTTACATGAGAAAAACAAAAATCATTGCAGTTGAAAAAGCTTTTACATTGAAAAGAAAATCTCAAATACCAATTTAGATTTTTATTGTGTAGTGCAAATTACAGCAAAAATTAGTTAGAATTACTAGCACTCACTTCCAGGCCTCTGAAATGGAAGAAGCAGTATATAGTGTTCCGATAAATCTCACCAGACTGACCTTCCAACCTCTACTGTAACACTGAGACAGTTTATTGGCTTCTCCTCTACCACTGCTTTATTTTTTATGTGGTTTACATAATAATGCACTTAATAAATATGCTTAGATTGCCAAGAGGACACATTATCCTCAAATAACATGCAAAGCTAAATGCGGTGAGATTCATTTCCCACAGGATGGTGGACACATGCTTGGCAAGTGCTACTCTCCCCTCAGTGTGCCATAGACTGACACTAGAGTTGTATTTCCCTCACGCCAAAACCACAAACCACTGAAGGACTGTGACCACAGCTATCTGCAATTGACCCTTGGGGATCTACAGCATAAATCCAGGACTGCAAATGGATGGCCTTTGACAGGCATGTCCCCAGATTTCCATGGGGAACTCAAGTGTACAGACAGGGCTACACTGACTTTACACTTTTGAGGATTTCAGGTTATCCAACGCTCAGGGAAGTTTCTAGAGATACGCAACAAGGAGCCCAGCTTCACCTTTTTTTTCACCTTCTTCCCATCTTGATCCCACAAGACAGGATAAGAGTTCAGGGATGGAACAGTCACACCTAAGTAACTGCTGCTGGCATGTGTGTAGCCGCAGGGCTAAATCGAGATTATCAGTGTCTGAGCAGGACTGGTCACTCTGCACCCCACTGCTGAGGGCGTGGCCAGCTGCTCTCAACATCATCTGCAGGAGCTCAGTTTTACCTCCTCCTCAAATGTGGCTGACTGAGGCTAACCAGTAAAGCCCAGGAACATAAAAGAAAAGCAAAACCAGACAAACAAAGGACAATTGCGTAAGTGCCTATTTCTTAAAAAAAGAGACTAAAAAAGTAAAAATCCAAAGGCATTCTCACCTCCTCCTCTGCTTACCAAATAAGTTCTTTTATAGTTTTCGGAATGAGGATAATTAAATGAGGAAATTGCAATATTTCCAAGAATCAAATAAAGATTAGGGTGGATTCTTGTAAATTATTCCAGACCTCTCTGCCAATAAATCTCACTGGTGATTTACAGCATAGCTGAAAAATCAACTTACTCAGTTTCTGTATTTGTAAATTATGTTGACTAAAGCACCCTGTTGAATAATTTTCACTGAGAGTTGAATGAGACCAAATTTGTTGTTTTCACTGTTGTTGTTCTTGTTGTAGTTGTAGTTGTTGTTAACTAAAATCCTTTAAAACAGAAACATGATGGGGCAGGAGAAGTAACATTCACATGCTTCTCCTTAGAGACAACAAATGCAGGTGAAGATGGTAGGAAGAGAAGACACAGGAGAAGATACGCTTATTTATTAAGATATTCTTACATCATATGCTTACCATTTTAATAAATGAATTCTTTTATTCCCCTGGAAAACTACAAATCCTGCAGCTGTGAATCCTAAAAATGTAGTTGTCCCGAATGAGTCCTTGAAAGAGAAAAAGAAATATAACTTTCCCCTCATCCAGTGAGGTATTTCTTACTGATAGCATAAATTGTTACTCCATTCTAGATTACCCCTATTATGTTTTCCTTTTCAAAACAAATTTTGCCTTCAAAATGTACACTTGTAAAGAAAAGGAGTGCTCTTGGCAATACAGGCCTCATTTATTTCTAGGCATTTAAGTGAGTAACAGCATCCTTATGTTATGCTTTGTTTCCATCTACCTGTAGCCGATGACAACAGGGACTCCTTAGGCAGACTTACCAAATTTATTGGAAATGTATTTGTGTGTGTGTCCCACTCTTAGCAGGAGGACTAACTACAAATGAGGGATTCATATCTGCTTCAACACTGATTTTTTTTAATATTTCACAATACATTGTTCCTCTGCAAGGTGTTGTGTTGGAAATACTGCTGGCAGACAGCATTTGCTACTATAAGCTTCTGGTTTGTACTCAAGTACTCTTCAGTACAAACCAGAAGATATAGTGGTACTTGCCTTTCAAATAGAAAAGGCAATTTTTAAAATTCAACTCCGCAATAAAAGTTCTGGCTTATCGTTTTTGATTAATGATTGAGATGAATTTTATATTTACTGGATTATCTGTTCATCCCAAGTTCCATACCCTCATCTTGCTAAGGATAGTCAACTTTATTATGCTTTATATTTCACCAACGAAGTAAAGGGGAACAGAAACAGGGATGGTTTTGGAGTACCAGCCACAGCACAGGAAGGAGCACGTCAAAAAGGGGCCAGCAAAGAACCTTGTTTTGCAGTCACTGCCAGAAGACAGGCAAATTTTCCTTAAGCATGGGTGACGAACCTCTGGTTGCCCCCCACACTACAAGCCCTGCCACTCAGATAAAGAGAAAATTCTGAGCCAGTTATGCCTCTACATGCCAACCTAAGTCTCTGGGATGCCTTTTGAAAATCTGCTGTATAGTTTCAAAGCAAACTTTACTACATCACTGACTTCACTGAGCTCTGAACCTGACCCTGTCTTTCACCATTTCTGACAAAGTATATACAAAATCCTACACAGTTTTATGTTAGAGCTGACTGCTTAAGGGTGCTCACCACCAGAACAGCTAACTGAACAGTACTGCTGTCCCAGCAGATGAGATAATACACTAGCCAAAGCAAAAGCAGCAGTTAAAACACAAACCAAGTCACACTAAAAATAAACACTGCAGATTATGCAGATACAACCAAGTAATTAAAAATGCAGGCATACAGGATAATCAGAACTGGTAATTAAGATCACCTTCTTATAGAGGACCACAAAACAACAAAGTGGGAAGTGGGAATGGGAAGTAGGTTCTCCTCTTTGTATATTTGGCTTGTTGTTCTTCCTAAGATTTGCGTATTTTGATGGTGTTTTAAAAACTGATCTGCCATGGACTATCAATTTTTTTCATCTTCTTGTCAAAATAATGCAGAATCCTGAAAATCTTGGCAAAAAAAAGAAAAAAATCACTCCTGGAGTACTTAAAAGAAACTTTTGCATTAAATGCAAAGAAATTATGGACTATGATCAGAGCTTATGTCATGACAGTCTACTAGATTCTTCTGTGATATTCTTCTGTTGTTTCCTCTGGAGAGACCTTTCTTTTGACTGATGCAGAAATGTTAACCAGTGTTCTTCCAAGGCTTAAACATAATATGTAGTTCCAGGGCAGGTTTTTATAAATTACTCTCTATTTGCGCCTGGATAAAAACCAGAGCTAAATCAATTCCATTACTGGCTTTTAACCAAATGTTAGTAAAAAGAACATTTTATTAAGGGTTAGTAAAAGAACTGTTACCTTGCAAGGATGAGGATCAACACCATAAGTTTCCAAAGAATTTGCTTTAAGAAGCAGATTAAATTCAGCAACGGCTGGGGTCTGACCTCTGAAATTACAAAAGAAAACAGAGTTTGACAGTAAAAAGAAAAGAGGAAAAGACTTTTTGACGGGAGAGTTTAAATGCCTAAAGACAAAGGAAAGGAAAATTTTTACTGAGATTCAAACTATTTCAACCATGTTTTGTTTGTAATAAAAAGACAGAAAACTTTTCATATGTTTTCTTCTGCTGAACTGTACAGTGCCTTTTCAAGTAAATTCTGATGTTTTTTATAAATCCTGAGATAACAACAACTAACCAGAATTATTTAATATCCTGCAAGTATTTCTTGTCTTTTGATATACCCTCATGTCAGCCTGAATATGAAATAAACCTCAGCATCTTTTTTCCACAAACTCTTGCTTCCCATCTCATTTAAAAGGATTGTGCAGATTAACAAACATTCCTTCCAGTGCAGGGTATAAACACGGCAATCATATTACACTGCCTACTCAGATGTATGCCTAATTATAGCAGTGCCTGCTACCAACATGATAGCTCAGAATCTGTCAGCATTTCCATTTATACACTCCTATTTTTAGGGTGTCTATAATCAACAGCAAATATACAGTAAAGCCCGAAACGTGGCATGAAGACTTGGGACCTAGAGTAAATTTTATTTGATTTTCGGTAACTCTTGCCATTACAATAAACTCTTAACACAGATTTACAAGGCCTATTTGAAACCGAACTATTTCAAGTATTATTTCATTTATGTATCTGTATGACTAGAGTACATGATTCTGATAGATAATATGGTTTTATAATACTGAACAGTGCCTAGGACCTTTAGAAAGACAGGCCTCATAAACACTTTTCATGCAAATTATATATTAAAAAAAAAAAAAAAGAGCCATAAACATATTTTCAAGGAACATAGCAATAGTCATACTTTATTCTACCCCTGAATTTTTTGTGAGTTCAGCCTCACACTGTGACCAGTTATACATGGGAATCAACACTTAAAACTTCACTGTGTATTGGTGTAGCTTAATTTCCCCGTAAGCCTGTTATTCCCCATCAGGTAGAAACAACAAGTACTGACACATGATATCCAGTGTCCGGCCCAAAGTTCAGTTTAACAATTAAAACAACATCTAGCATGCTTGTGGATATCAAATCCTATTTTGAACATAACAGGATGATGATCTGTGGCAATGTAAGTTTCAATAACCGTATCTGCTACAAAGCTTTAAAATTGCTCATTTTTATTTCACTGTCCATCCTCTCCTAGTCAACCCCATGGTATTTCTTGGGCTTCTTCAGTATTGATTTTGGACCTCTTTTGACACTACACAGCCTTCACTTTGTTTCAGACCACATTTTTGTGGATGTTTTGCTTCTAAATTAAAAAAAATATATATTAGAGAAGAAGTGGACTTCTTTCTCTTTCCTATTTTGGTCTCTTCCTCACCATTTGCCAGTGGGGAAGAGCATGTATTAAGAGAATACCAAAAATTATAAATGCGTATTTACATAGCTAATACTTGAGAAAGCAGCAAGAAAGCAGCAAACAGAACAAAAATGCTTATTTTTCCAGTCAATTTTTGGTAGGTTTACTAAACTTTTTCTCCATTTTAAATACTACTAAATCACAACTTTATGTGTCATCACAACTGTAAAACCATAAATGACCCCTAAAAAAGCAACCAGTTTATTTCATGTACCAGTCAACTGCGCTTGATAGAAGTAATTAACTAGTTTGACCTAAATTACTTAGAATAGTTACGTTGCATAGTGAAAAGCCAAACAAGTAGTTTGATTGCTTATTGGATATTGGGCCTTACAAAAATAAAGGATCATAAAATGCGTTTTTTTATCCACTTCCATTTGCTGGTACAAGGGATAGTCAATCATCTGGATTCAATGAACCAAAAAGTGACACTTTGCAGCAGTATTGTTTGGGGAGTTGGCATATTCAAATGGGGGAAAAAATCTTAATTTACTATTACTATCAAAGAGACATTTTAAAAAACATTATCAGGCTCCCCTCACCTATAGCCTCTGAAACTATGCTGATTTTGTGTGCATCAAGTGAAACAAGCCATGGTACTTGGGGGAAAAAGAAAAGCAGAAGACATGGCCAAGTTTTATCTTACCCGACTACAGGCTAATCAAATGGCTACAGTGCAAAGCCTTAAAAGAACATCACAAAGCATAAGAGTCAAGGACAATGTCAAATGAAAAAACTCTCATTCATCTTTTATCAAAGGATTAATATTTAAGCCTTGATAATATGCTTTTTGTGTGTAACTTAGTAATGAAATTTTTCTTACTAAATGAAAATATAACTGTAGCAAATCCTATCAGCAAAGAAAAGTCAACTTTTTTTTTTAATCAGTCACTGATCTAACATTAGATATGCCTTTGATTTGCTTTGTTAAAAAGCCCTTAAGCTTTCTATATCCAATAAACAGCCCTACATAAGAATTTACAGCATACTCACTTATGCAAGTACTTAAACTATTGCCTCTTACAGTGGAAAAACAGTGAATATTTAGGCAACACATATTTGCTTTTTTGGAACCCAGTACCCTCTGGAAATTCATGTCTCTCAGTGGATTTACTGCTCTTAACCTTATTTTTCAGTATATATTCAGCACTAAGGGAAAGATACATTCCCTTTCTATCTGCTGCTGGCACTACAGCACCCATCTGCAGCATGGCAAAGGTATTGAACCGGACCAGCAAAAGAAACCACTACTCAGAAAAGCTTCTGCATACCATACAAATGATAAAAAGTGGATTACTTGTGAAATTAGAGCTCCACAGCCATTAGCTACAAATTAATGATTCAGGCTAGGAATTTATCAATCCAAAAATTCCTAATAAAATTTTAATGAAACAAATACTTAATAGAAACTGAGAAGTATGCAACACACTCTGTTTTTAACATGACAAGTATACGCTAGAGGATGTAAAAGCTCTTTTTATTCCCCACAGGGTCCCCAACTCTGAAGCACTTCAAAGGCAAGGAAGCTCAACAGGGAATAACTTCCAGGGTGTGTCACGGTGATGGTCTACTTGCTTCACTCACTGCCAATACCAATTTGCTCCAGAATTTTCTCGCCTTCATACCTTTCCTTTGAAGTATGTATCTGTTACATACTGAAGTCGTAAATCTCAGTGGAAGTTAAGGATGAAATAACACAGGACTGAGCATTAATTCCTTTTAACAAAGAAGACCACAATAGATAACAATAACTAATTGCACAATAGAGCAATAACAGCAAAGAAAAAACATTTTTCAATGCTATTCTCATCCTCTTGGTTCCTGAGTGACTTTAGTGAGGTCACTTGATTTTTCTCTGATCCTCTTACTGACTTATAAAGTGGTGTGAGATCCTACTACTAATAAACTAGTAAAAATAGCAATTACAGTCCACCCTTTTGCCCCTTCTCTATGTCAAGCAAAAGTACTAGCCACAGAATACATTAGCAATACTTTACTAGAGCGTGTCCTATCTGTTTAATTTCTGGACATTTGTGGTTTGTAAGGTGTATTAATGTCTTTCAGTAAAAGAATAAGTAAATATGTACATAATGATCTGGCCTCTAGAGACATTACATTTTCACCTCCATGCAAACCAGGGAAACCAGCCATAATGCTTTAAACAACATAGGCTCAGTCTCCATCAAATACTCTTTGCCCTGCCCTGCAACCATGGTCGTATTTCACCATGGCCTCAGGAGAGACAACAGTAACAGCTTCAAGAAGGATGTCCTCCAATTAAATATTCTTTCTGTTATATCCCAGAGCTTGTAGAGGACATCACTCAGCAGAACAGGGTTACCTGGGTTTCCTTTTAACATAAAATAAAGCTAGAACCCTGCATAAAGAATCAGTGCATTTACCTACCCTGTACACTGAACACAGTGTACAGAAAGTTTCAGTGAACACCGTGTACAGAAAGTTTCTACAGAAAGAACACAGTGAACAGAAATGTTTACTATGTGAATAAAGGTTTTGCTGTTGTGTCTTTAAATATTTTTGCCTGTAGCTGAGACTCCAATTTTGATAAAATTATAGTGCTAATGGTCTTGATCAGCTTTTACTTTAAGCTCAGATGGTTTTGGCAGATAGTGGAGATGTTTTTAAACAAAGTCTGTTTGCTACTATTTTCAGTCCCAATAACGGTGCTATGTGGTATTGATATAAACCTGCTATGATTGCTGATGTTTCAGTCGTAGTGGAAAAAATAGAACAGTGGTGGTGATAATTTCAAAGAAAAGCACTAGATGAAGACACTGGTAAATGAAATTGCATTGTAGGCTGTGTTTCACTTTATCAGAACAGTAAGGCCAGGCTCAGCAGATTGCCCAAGCAGCAACACAGCTTCCCAGGAACTGCCCAGCCTGGCACTGAAGGCAGAGGAAAGCTTTTAAATGGGTCTGCATACAGAAGAAACATTATCATCTAGGAAGCAGCTGAAAACTGCTGAAACATACTAAATTTAGAAAGCTGCAGAACACTTAAATATAAATTTTAACTTTTACTGCAAAATTGTTTTTTCTCTCAGACAGATAGAATCTGAGTAAAACCCAAATAATCACTTTAAAACAATAATCAAACTCTTTTACTGAGTCTATTAAATGCTTATGGGTTTAATTTTGCAGCATGCATGCTGTGATGTTATGTGCCACTTACATAACTCCTTCTACCATAACATTTCAAATTATTTGTATGACTTCAGAGATCAGACTGAGATGGTGTCTTGGAAGTCTATGTTCTCAGCTTTACTTCATGAATTGATGCAGTGACACAGACAGCTTTAAGGGTATTCAAAGACAGAATACATTTACAGAAGAGATGCAATTTTAATTTACCTATTATTAATTTAAAATGTATTCCCATGATACAGAGAAATCTACTAAGTTTTCTGGTTTTATTATCACAGTAGATTTATATTTCTGGTTCAGACACACCTAGCCCATAAAGCCTTCTCCAAATAGAGAAGAGGTGAGGAGGGAGGAGGGGAGCTGAGGAAATAGGTCCTTCCAGCTGATGAAGAAATCCGTACATTATAGAATTTCACACAGACATCTGAAGATAACAGTGTGTTAAGTATGCAGAACCTGAATCCAAACCTCACCATGAGAAAGGCAACAACTGGCATGATAAAAACAATGACATTTTTAGATCATGATTATGACCACTCTTCTCAGGGAATAAAAAGGTAAAAAAATGCAATGCATGCACAAGTGGACATACACACAAGACAAATCTCTCCTAAAGCTAAAAAATTATCAACGTTGCCATAAATTTTATGACCTTTTCAACTTAAGTAGATTATCCTTTCTACTGAATACTTCATGGAATTATATAAAAAGAAAAATCCCATGTGTTGATATATCTTTTCAGTTTTTCAAAAGAGAATGGGAAAGTCAACTCTTTTTTTCTGTGAAGTTCTTTTCTCTAGATTACTGCTACAACTGCCTCTTCCATTAGATTCCTGCTCAGGTAAAGCTGTGCCTCACCATAAAGCTTCTGGAAATATTCTCTGTGCCATGCAAACACTAATCCAACAAAACAACATATCGCTACTTTCTAGTTAGTGAATACAGAATTACAGAAACAGTTCCTTGATTTGAATTGGTTTTAAAAACACTTCTGTCAGAAAAATACGGTTTAGAAGAAAAAACTTTGAGGAAATTAGCACACACAGAATCCTTCAGGGAAAGGACTGAGTGACTACATTCCAACCACCTCTCTAATTCATCCAGATTACAACTGATACGAATTCCAGAGTGGAAACACTGGGAAAACGTAGCACAGTAGAAACTAATTATTCACCTATTACATCACACACACAATGGCTTTTTATACTTAGAGAATTAGTTCTTTTTGAAGTAGCAATGACAGTTGCCAACATATTGCCTAATAGATAAATCTAAATGCCTGCCTTGGGAAACTCTAAGGGAGGCAGCATGGGATACCAAAGCTGAAATGGAGAGGACATTGGACTCAGCCCTCCAAAGTCCTCAGTATATTTTTTTATAATTAAGAATTAAAAATACTTTGGCCCCTGAGGCCTGGAAGGCACTTATCCCTGCAGTAGCCCAAGCTCTGCTCTTTTCCAGACATCCCCCTCAGCTCCATCTAAACCTCAACAAATCTTCAGTCCCCAGAAAAGTGGGTGCTCTCTCCTGTAATGTGACTTGTGAGCTTTGGAGCACGCTGTCTGTCCTTTCAAGTGAATTGCCTTAGTGTATATGAGGCTGTTAGATACCAATGTGATTAGGGTAGTACTAGAAGCTAAATATAAAATGTAGATGAGTCTGCCATCAGCATTACACATTAAAACCATATAATATGTTCTTTTAATTGTAAGAAGCACTTAAATGAAATAAAACCACCTTATTCTGGACTTGCTAAATGGTAACTTAGTTTTAGTAATTTTTGATGTATTCAACGTACGCCAAATTTCAATGTATTCAGCATGCAAGAAATTGCTTTAATCTAGAATGAAATTATATTAACACCCACGAAGAAAAGCATTTTCTAGCAACCGTTGCCGAGTCTTCTAGGACAGCCTCCCAGATTGTACTCAGATAGTAACATTTGTAGTTATACTTGCCAGTGGCTCCAGTGACAGCTGCACGAGAGCTGGAGAGCCACATCAGTGGGATATCCTGTGCTCCTGCTGGCACCAGTGTAAAAGCCACATGGGAACTGATGGTATGGCTAAGGAGACACAGTAAGAGTCAAAGCGGCACACGAAATTGAAAAGTGCTTAACTCCTCACTGCGTAATTACAGTGTAGATGATGCAGCAAAGGATAAAAATATTATATGGCTTTCAAAACAAATTTAAACAACCCTTTTCATTTAGCTTGGATCAAAGACAAGCATTAATTTGCTACTCTGGTTTTCAAGAAAATACTCCCCTTAGCTTAACACTTTAAATGGATTTTGAGATAGTTATTATCAGAATATGGCAGTATTTCACATCCTCAGAGGAAACTTTTCCTTCTCACAAAAGATAGTCTTTCACATATGACTTCTGGTACACAAAGCAATTCAGCAACACTCAAGTATCTAAAGCCTGCATCCACATTGGCCATCTAAGGGAAATATAAATAACTTGTATTTACCTATATGAGGTCAGCATTGAAAACAGGCATCTGAACAGGTCAAGTAACTTGAAAAAGTAAACATTTTTGGGGGGCTTTAAGATAAATTCATGGCCTTCTACGTAACACTTCCATAAATACATGGTGCAATATTTCAAATCAAAACTAAAAATGGATTATTAATTTTCAGATGTGATAAAAAAGCTTGACTTCCAACCAGTGAGTTCTTGAAAGAAAGAAAGAAAGAAAGAAAGAAAGAAAGAAAGAAAGAAAGAAAGAAAGAAAGAAAGAAAGAACCCTACCAAAACATTAGTCCTACAAACAGAAATTCCCTTGATAGGGACTCATGTCAATCTTTCCCGTAGAAATCTTTGTATTTTCAGGTGCCTAGCCCCTGGAAGCTGTGGCTGAAAGATATCTTTCCAAAACTAGGGAACTTTATCAGAGTAAGAAACTCTGTTGAAGGACATAAGACCTGATGTCAACTTCATTGGAAGATATTGTCTTCTGTCTTTTGTCCTGTTCTGTACCTCCCCCTTCCTTAATGAGGGAAGAATAATTAATTAAAATTCACAAGACGATCACAACTCAACAAATCTGCCATGAATTTCACATTTATATTTTTGCAATTAAGTGCAACAGAAAGTCACATAATGGGTCACATTTTGCTAAAATCCAGTGAAGTTCTCCTAGCCAAACCCAGGAAGAAATAATGACAACATGTCATACATCTGCTTTAAGCAATTAAAAAAGGCTTCTAAATAACACCCAATAAAGGGTCATTTAGGTCACTGGAAGCTAGTACCCTATTGCTGCTTCCCAGACACTCCCCTCTTGATTTTCACGTTCCCTTCTAAAGCTAAATTCTTCCCTCAGTGTGTAGAGAAAGGATGGGACCAATGAACAGGCATTAAGGATGTTGACGAAGGATTCAGTGAAGAACTGGCATCTTCCAAGCCCTTGGGCTTTGGTTATGTGGGTTATGTGGGAGCCTACTGCTGGAGAGAGATGTCATGATCTTTGTTTGTTTACGCATGTGAAGAAAACAAAGAATCAGACTCGCAGAGCTGAAACTGAGAGGTAACAATTCTGAGAGCAGATGAATGGCAGCTGGATTAAAAAGACACTCAGTCTCATCTGTTCTCGCATGTTAGCTGTCAGCTGACACGTCACTAAAGTATCTTGTAAGAAAAGGCCTGAGGAAGCTCTTGCAACCCTTTTGAAAATACTCACTGAGCAGCACAATATTTATTTTTATCAGAAAATTCAACTTGCTGAAGAATGCATTGAAACAGATGTGCTATCAATGCCGTAGAGAAGCCTGGTTTTCCTATCATTCTTTCCAGCTAGATATATAAATCTGATCATCTAGCACTGGAACCCTCTCTATATCACTTATTATAGGTCAGATATGTTTTATTAATTTGTACTGCTAGAATAGAGATTCATGGAATTAATTATCCAGAAAAAGGTACAACTTGTGTAGGACTGGTGAATGTCTGACGTAAAAATGTTAGAGGATGATCAGTTTTGGGAAGACAGAGCTACACTGGGAAATTGCCAGATAGCAGCTACCCAGACAGCTCTGAAACTGCCTTTGTTCTCTGAAAATAGATAGATAGGTAAGGTGCACCAGATGCTGACTTCAGCAAAGAAAATAGAAAAGAAAGATGGCAGTTCTTGAGGGCTGCAAAGAGCTACAAGCCACTGAGCCTAAAATTCATAACATACAAATAGGTAAAATATGGAATAGAAAGAGAATTAAGGAACATATAAATGGGATATATGAAGAGAATTCTGCTATAAATTGTAGTTATGCCTCAAACACCTCCTAGGGTTTTTCTGTAGGAACCAGCAGATCCACAAGCAAAAAAAAGTCAGCCTGGTACCATCTGATTTCCAAAGGGTAATAATGAATGGTGTCCCTTAACAAGACTACTAAAGAACGTCAGGGGCATTCTCGTGTGCTGAGCAACCACTGATGGGAGGAATTCAGAACTTGGAGAATCCCACAGGGACCTGTGTGAAAGCTTATAACATTTACTGTCACAGGATCAGACAGATTACACCAACAGGGTAAACAGGGATTTAAAAGATGAACTAAAAATGTGTCTGGTTATTCATAACAGAGTAACTAGATGATAAACATTCACAAAGGATGGTCAGAATTACACATAAATGAAAAAGCAAACCAGCACAGAAAAATACATCTCTCGCAGTGTTATGAAATATAAAACCCACCAGCACTGGCCTACTACCCTTCCTTCTCTTCTTCTAACTTTAAGTAAAGCACTAGCCTGTTCTTGAAAGAGAACATCAAAGTTTTCAACTGCACCTTGGCTTAATTGATTAAATAACTTGGTTTTTAAAGGTTGAATTTATCCTTTGGAAATCTGTAGACACTACATGGAACAGTATAAATAAGAAATTATTCTTCCTATTTTAAAATGCTGTTTCTATGAGTCTGTGTACAGTGCAGGCTGGACTGCTTTAAAAATGTTAGACATATGCCAATTAAAATATCATTTCACTGAAAGAAATACAATGAAATTGTATTCTAATAAGGTTTTAATAAGGAAGAAAGAGAAGACACATTAATACTGGCAAGCTTATTGTCATTAATGCTGCACCTTATTTTAAAAACATATTTTATAAGCTTCTGGGAATAAAGTGTTTTAAGCTTTAACTCTCCTGAGAAGGAATTTTTCTCCTATTTTTTATTATATTGAAATATGAAAACAAAACACAGGGTAAGCAAGTGCAAAGGGCCTTGTAACCTTTCAATAAAAACTGTTCTTCTACTTTGTGTAATCATTTGCTTTCATTTGATTTTCTGCACATCCTGTGCCTTTCCCTGTGTTCCGAGGACTATCCTCAACTAAGCAAAATGCCAAGGGCCTCATGATAGCTCCCTCTCAACACTCTGAGTGTCATTCACTGACAACCCTGAAGAGGGTATAGTTGCACAGCTCACTGCTACTTGTCTCCTGAAAGTCATTTAACTTAAAAACCAAAAGATTGACTAATCTGTTTTCTCCTTTCTTTTTTGTTACAGTATTAAAAGTTTAGAAAAAAGAGCATGGAGAGAGTTCTGGATCTCACCTCCTTAGTCTTCCACGGAAGTTACTTAAATACATTTCTGCGCAATTCACCACTATGTTAACCACCTACAGATAAAATAACCTAATTATAGTTTCAATCAGGTCAATATCTGTCAAGAATTTTGGAACTGCACAACAGACAGAAATTTCTGAGCAAAAAATGTGTGATCCCTAAATGAAAGATGTTATTCCACTAATCAACCAGAGCAGCTCTGATCATGAGAGCTGTTCCCACTAACCAGACCTACATTTCAAGCAAATGAAGTTTAAATTACCAGCAGTCATGCAGGAATCAACTATGATTAATGAAGGTTAACAGGCAAGGAAAACCCCTTAAGCTGAAACCACATTTTCAAATACAGCCTATTAGACAGCATATTGGTAGAGCTTCTGTTATAATTCATGGAACAAACCCTCCTAAGTTAACATACGCTATTTGGAAACAGATAAAAGTATTTCTTAGCTGTCTTTTTACCAAACAGCATTATAAATTACCTGAATTCATTTTTATGCATTTCAGCTATTTTCTTCTCAAGCTTTTGTGACTGCTTGGGAAAAATCTTAAAGTCGCTGATGTAATTCTCTGGGTGTTCATCAGGATCATAATCACCAAGCTCAGCTGAAAAGATCCAAAACACAAAACAAAACAGAAAAATCCAATTTCAACGGTAATTAATAAGGAAAGAAGTCAGTAAATGCAGTGTAATTCAGCGTACTTCCATGCTTAGTAAGAATCCAGCATCTCTCCAGAAATGATTCTTTAAGGAATTTATAATTAACTGAAAAAACAAAACCCTTATAAATGCCACTTTAATCAATGAGTTTCAAGAGAAGTTCAATACCTTATTAATTACTGCGTTAATTACCAATACTAAACTATTTTCTGTGGCAGAAAAATTCTCTGTAAAACAGAAGCATAGGCAATGCTCTCCTTTGAGTATCTGTTATTCTGGTACCAGGCAGAACTGAAACAATGCACTCCCAATTCTCCCCTTTTCCCCATGATTTATCCCCACTGGTATGGACTGGTCCTAATTCTGTTCTAGCAGAGAAACACAGGCCATATTGTTAATTAAGGTACCAGGCAGAACTTGATTTCTCTTCTAAAAGATGTGTCACTTAAGCACCCAAACCTGGAATTTGGTGTTCTAATTTTCTAAATGAGCCTCTTTTAATAAGGCCTGGGCTCAGTTTCAGTTTGGATACACTGCCTTGTAATACATTAAGAGCTTCATTCACATTAAGGCAGAATAAAGGGAACTTTCACACATATGATTTCTCTAATCAGACATATAAATGATATTCCTCTCTGTACAATTCAAGACATCTATCTGAATTTGGTCCTAAGGAAATGGTGGAGAGACAGAGGGAAAATTAAAAAAATAGAAAAAGGGAAAATAAAATTTCTTTCCCCTTGAATTATATCTTTTATTTTTGTCAGAGATTCCATCATCACCCAGGTCTTCTTTAACATAAGAAAGGGCACCAAATGATGCTTTGTCCTGCTTAATTCAAATAGAATAGGCTACATTTCCATTCAGGATTCAGAACAGAGTTTTCTTTTTTGATAAGTGTAATCTAACATTGTTGCTGTATTTCTTCACTAAAATGCTACAATAACTTATTTGGTTTATGTTTTTTTTTAAGCTCCAGTCTGGTTTTCATTGGCTAACTGGCTGAATTATTTACGCTTCACAGTGCATGTCAATACAGGGAAGCAGTACAACAACAACAACAGAAAGTTACAGCTAGCTGTAGTTACACAAGTTTTGCATTGCTGCTTTGATAGAACAGACATATGAGTGAAGTATTTAAAGAAGCCTGCTGCTCATGCTTACCTTGGACAATGCAGGCACCCAAGTAGGCAGCATCAGAAAAGGAACACAGCAAACGGCCATGGAAAATGTCCCTTTTTATTTGTAGATATAAGAGGTATCTGAAATATAATTTAAAATTTAAGAAATAACGCGCTATCATTTTGTAACAGATTTAACGTATCAGTGTGAAACCAGCTGCGCAACTATTATCTTTCTCTTGTTATTTTAAATGGCAGGGAAAAGAGGCAAAGCACAACCACAAGAGAAAAATAGAGGTGCATAGATATTTTCTTTCAATAACAGTGAAATAGTAAGAGCAAAATTAACAAAAAACCACTAAGAAATATCACAGAGAGTGCTTTATTTAAAATCTATACCTATTACAATGCTAATTGGTAATGTGAAATAAATCATGGTAATGTAAGCTTGTTTGAGCACCCCAGTTCTCATTATNNNATTATATACAGGTTTACACAAGGATATCTTTCTCTTGCTGCTGGGAAAATAGCACACTGACCACAGTGGAGATTTTTTTCCTCTTCTGCTTTTTTTTTTTTTTAATCTGTAAAGAATCTCAGATGAAGTTGGAAGGCAGAAATAACTTCTTGAGGCCTAAAGAGCCACAGGAATGGAGGACCTGCCTGGGGGGCTACCTCTCCCATTCATCTCTTTCTCTAAAGAAATGGGGAGAAGAAAACAAAAGGTTCCTTCTACCTGTCCTCTGCCTTCTACCACAGAGCATCTTCAAGCTTTACTTCTAATAGCAAGTGCAGTGGCACAGCTTCAGGGTCATCACTTTCTCTTCTGCTTTCTCCCCTGCAGAGCAGCCTCCTAGAGATGGACCAGCTCTCTGCCCAGCAGCTCACTCGCAGCTTCTTTCCCAGCACCTAGCTGGTTACAGCCACACCATTCAGCTGCTTCACCCCTCTGGGAAAATAAACTACTTAAACATTACTTTAACCCGACAAAATCTAGCATCTAGAGGCTTCTTTTAAGACTCAGTGGGCTTCTGCAGACCTTCAGGACATTCCTTGACACTGCCAGTCATCTCCGACCTTGAGCAACATACAGCATAGCCAACAGAAATGTGTTTTATGAATAACATCAATGTCAGGCATATTTTGTCCAAGTTACCTGCTTCTGTTCATACCATGAGCTCCTGCATCAAGAGCAAGTCTGGAAATATTATCTGAAGGGCAAGAGAAATTTTCCTCCTTTCCTTGGATTTTTTCTGAATACAATATATGGAATACAGGTATCAATGAGAAAAGCAATTTTCTCTCTCTGCGAACACATCCCTTCACTGCATTACAAATTCTACAGGAACCATGCACTTCAGGGTTTTTTTTTATTTTGCAGCACCATTTTTCCCCCCCCCTGTAATCAATGCCCACTAAGAGCTCACTAATTCACTTCCATGTGTTAGTACTGTTATTCTGCAGGTAGATCCCAGAGGAACTACCTGTAGAAAAGTGAACAAAAGGCATCAGTGAGATGAAGTAAAAATTCTTAATCTGCAATGACAGTGTACCAGAAGAGGTTCAGTATATTGATGTAAATACGATATATAACTTGGGCAGTTGAGCAGTCCCTGTGCAAAAATTTTTTGTAAGATTTTCCAAAAAATAGGATGCTGTTCTCCAGAGGGACCATTAGCTTGAGGCCAAACTATGTTCACCTTTTAAGCAGTGCCAAAAAAACCCACCCAAGGTTTTAGAGCATGGCTCGTTAGCCAAGCTGTGAGGTCAACAGATCAATGTGTGGCATTTCTAAGCAAATAGTTTGTTGCTGACCACAATCAAACTCTGTGATTTGGCCACATAGTGGTTTTTTATTTTGTTCAAGTCACATCACACAGTTTATTCCCACAGAAGATGTTTCTCCCAGTGTTGTTGCAGTCTTTCCAGCTAACAGATATGGTCACCTCCAGAGATCCAGCAATTCTTCAAAAATTGTTATCAGCATGATGTCTGACTTTGACTCACTGCTCTTTTCCATGGTACTGTGCATACTAAGGTACAGAGTGGCAGAGGGTAAATGAATGTGTTTACAATATTCCTGGATCGGGTGCCCTTCTACCCAGAAGAATTTTTGACTTCTTTAAGCATATTATTCTGAATACTAACTTCACATTTTGTCTTGTACAGTAGATAACATCAAGTACCCTGCACCAGTTTCCTGCCAAAACATATGAACCTCAACTAAACACTAACTACTATATACTAGTATGTAGTATCACAAATAAGAGAACATATTTTCTATGCTTTACAGTGCCCTGCAGAGAAAAAGGCTAAACATGAGCCAGCAGTGTGCCCAGGTGGCTGGGAAGGCCAATGGCATCCCAGCCTTTATCAAGAACAGTGTGTCCAAAGGGACTAGAGAAGTCATTCTCCCTCTGCACTCAGCACTAGTGAGGCCATGCCTCAAGTCTTGAGTCACGTTTGGGCTCCTCACTTNTGCCACGGTCTACTGAAAATGGTGGTTTTAAGTCATAGGTTGGACTCAGTGATGTAAGATATCTTTTCCAACCTGATTCTGTGATAGAAAAAATCATTCTATTAGCTAAAATATTTTGCTTGCTTATTTACTAATACTTGAGAAGGATTTTGATATCTTTTAAATTAAGGAAAAGTCATCACTCTATTAGCTCTGAAATCATAAACTCAGGGTACAGCAGTGGCCAAAAACAAAACCAAGAAAATGCTGGGCATCACTTCACATCAATATTGTGAAAAAAATAGAGGAGCATTTTGCCACTGTTTAAAGCCTTGAAGAAATCACACCTTGAATGTTTTACCTAGCTCTAGTCTCTGCATCCTGAGTACAACATAGCTGAGCTTGATTAATAGGGAAGAACTAAAATGAGCGAGAGGACAGAGCCTCCCTTACAAGGCAAGATGGTGTCTAAGGAGTAATAAGAGTGAGTCTTCTGAAATCATGAGGTTAGTGGGAAAGGCAAATGCAGAACTGCTATCCACTGAATTCTGCAATACTAGAGCTACGGGAAAATCGGTGAAATCAGGAAATTGCTTAAGGCAGAGGAAAGAAAGCACCTGACATAGCAGACAGTGAACTAACTGCCTCAGGAGGTTGTGAAGAAAAACATTATTACCAAGTGCGAAAAAAGAATGAGTAGACAAATAAGAGAAAAATATACAGAAACTAATACTACAATGAATAGGCATGAAGTGTTAAAATTCCTAATATAATTCAAAAAACCCTTTAGTGAATTTGGGTGGGGAGGAGATCATCTATTAGTTTTCTTGTTCTTCTGAAGGAATGTGGAAGTTCTGTTCATCCTAGCATGGTTTAAACCCACATCTCCATTTGTCAAGCAGATGCACATGACAATAGGCATGCCACACTGATGTCAATAGTTGCCTTTTCAACGTATGTGATCAGTCATAAGCAAAATTCTAGCAGAGGAATTAGGAACTGGGGGCATACCTATGATGATTTCAAAGCATAATCTTCATCCAAACTCTAGAAAAAGGAAAATTCTACTTCTCTTAAAATATCTAATATCAAAAGTAGTAGGAACTACCTTGTTAGCTTATTTGAGAAAGTGTATGACTATCTTCTGTGCTAACAGGCACATATAGAAAGAATCACCCTTCTTGTTCTATGCCCTCTGAAGAAAAATACTAATGCTGAGGACTCAAAACACAGTGAAGGTATCAGCACTCCATATCTGCATTATGAACCTATGTCCCTCCTATACTGCCAAAATCATAGATACCTAGTTATAAAAAAAGCCCCAAAATACCCAAACCCATACCAAAACTATTCCTTCAGAAAGAAGTACTTCCTTTTATGCTCTGGGGTGGGGCTCGGAAGGTGACTTTAATAACAGCTTTCCGGTAATCTGAAATCTCTCACTTCTGTGGTCAGGATTATGACTGCCACTTGCATCTAGCAAGATATGGGTTTGTCCTCCTGGCTTCAGAGCTGGTCAGTGCCTGCATCAGGGTGTATGCTCGGTTCTTAGGAAAAGATAAATTACCATCTCAGTGGGTTGCTTGACAGCACTGGTTACAGGGGAAAAAAAAAATCTTTATTGTTACATAATAATTAATTTCACTAATGAGTAAAGCAGACAAAGGAGTAGTAAGAGACAAGCATTGTTTTGGCTCCTGGCTACATAAAAGTCCCACCACAGCACAGGAATAGTCTTTCCTGCAGAACACCGTGACTGGACTGCATCTTCTCTGCCATTCTGCCTTCGGCTCAGAGCACCACAAGAAGAGTTCTGAACATGTACAAGGCCTCTTGTCCGTCAGGCACTATCTCCACCAAAGAAAACATGACTCCTGGGTAATTTTTTCCCCACCCTGAATATTATCTGCAAGCCTGCAGTATATTAACGAACTGTTATTAACAAAACATTTACTTTTAAAACCTGTGCTATTCAATCTGATTGTGACTCCAATACCATTAAAATTATAAACTCACTTGACAACTGCCAGTGTGGCCTTGACAAAGCCAAAATAGACAAGTGGACTTTCATAGACACCAAAATACAGCTATGACTGCACGTTTCAAGAAAAGCAGAACAGGGTACCAAGAGGTGCAGAGTGTTTCCTTGATGATGCCAGAACAGGGCTAGCAGCACAGGTCCAGCTCATATGAACTCACCTTAGAGCTATTAACCAGTTGCATGACATTCCAAGTTGCAAATAAATCATTTGATATTTAGGCATTCACAACCAGCTGGAGCACTGTCAACCTCAACTGGACTCCTGCTTCTGGAGGGAAAAGCACCAGACTCTTCCAGCACATGGCAATATCAAGTACAGCTGATTGAGATTGGATTAGACAAACACTGAGTGTGCCGTGTTGACATACCCCAAGTCTTTGTCATTTTATATGACTTCCAGTTAAAGAATTTTTTCATCTGCTTTTCCTGTATCAAAGGACTCGTTACACTGATTTATGACAGACTAGTCATTGAAGAACTGCTTCTTGGATTAGGAAATATGGATTAGGAAAAAGGGCATGATGAAAGCTAGTTGAAATAATCCATCTTTGGTTAATTCCACCAGCTACTCACCCATGCCCTCTTCTAGAATTTTTTTTTCTACAATAATCATGGATTACTGCTGATACAGTATTATTTGTAGCATTTTAGAGCATTCCTTCGGGACCTCAAATGACTTTATATTCTCTCTTTATATTTTAATTATGCATACACACTATAATGTAGGGATTTGAAGATAAGAAAGTATGAAGCCCTGGGATGCTTTATTACATAAGAAATAAAAACCACTGATTTATTTATTACCTAAACAAGAACACTGAAAATAAATAAAAAAATATAAATCTGTGCCCAAGTGTGATCAGTCTTTGGATCTATCTGTTCATACTCCCTTGACTGTTCACATCCTGTTCATGCACAACATCTCAGGCTTTCCCAGCTGTGGATCCTCTCAGGGCTCTGATCTGTGAACAAGAACAGTGAAGAGAGGCGCAGAGCAAAAATATCTGAGCTTTCCATAAAGTCTGTGGGGATGCTATGTATGCTGTGGAATGAATGATTTCTGCAATTAAAACTTTCTTCATAGGAATTTTCTATCTTTGCATGCCATGCCAGCAGAATGACCTTGGGCATTATAATGAAATATAGAATGTCCTTTTTTCTGCACACAGTTCAATCCACATAGCAAAAGAAAACCTTCTCTCCCCATCAAGCTATCATGCTTTCTGAAAAAAACACTGGGAATTAACCAAAAAGAAAATCTTTCTTTTAAAAAAGAAAATTAAGAGAAAAGGAAATTAACAGTAATTCCAAAACCGTATGTATTCAAAGCCTTTACCCCAGTCCTGTCAGGCTACATTGCAAATGCTGATTTAAAAAGCAAAGAACTGGCTGAACGGCCAGGCCCAGAGACTGGTGGTGAACTGAGTTACATCCAGCTGGTGGCCTGTGACTCGTGGTGTCCCCCAGGGATCAGTGTTGGGGCCAGTCCTGTTTAACATTTTTACTGATGATCTCAGTGAGGGGATTGAGTCCAGCATTAGCAAATTTGCAGATGACACCAAGTT
>VYXC01003161.1:121374-139313 GCA_013397175.1 Platysteira castanea | reverse complement strand
AAGAAAGAAAGAAAGAAAGAAAGAAAGAAAGAAAGAAAGAAAGAAAGAAAGAAAGAAAGAAAAGAGCTAAGACCCAAAAGGAACTTATCCCCGCCAGGGAAAGAACCATGACCTTTGCCCAATCATTTGACCATTGCGTCACTTCCTGAAAGTTCTTGTATAACATAACTACTACTCTGTATGTTACGCAAAAGTTCCCTTAAACATCTTTTAAAAATCTATAGGTATCACAATAAAAAGAAGACTGATCAGTATTGCAAATGTCAGCCTCTGCTAATTTTAGCAGAAATAGAGAGAAACCTACCCTACACAACAATCTGCCTTTTCTTGAACTTGTTAGCAATGCACATTAAATACACAGACTAAAAAAAAAAAAAAAAAAACAAAAACCAAAAACCACCAAAAAATACCTGGTGAGCTCTTCTTTAATCTTCAAGGGTTCGTGTGGGTAGAATTTCACTCTAAAGCACATGGTATAGGGCGGATGAGCTGAAACATAAAGAGAAAGTATGAGAACACTAGCAAAGAAACATTACTTAAGCCACTCTGAAGGACTGACCTCAAAGAGTCTTAGTTTAGTTAGGTTAGCTTAGGTAGAGATTCAAACAAGAGCAGTAAATATTATATGTGCTTTATTTTGGGGTGGGTTTTTTTGGCAAACAGTAAGCAATGATAATACTACAAAATTGAAGAAACCATTTAGTTTATGAAACTAAATAGAAATATTTCTGTAACATTCCTAAGAACAATAGAAATATTGCTGTTTCCAGTATTTAATAAGACCATAGTACCTAATTCTGAGCAATGGTATCAATTACAATCCTTGCAAGGGAAAAGAAATGGGGGGAAAAGAAAGGGGAAAGGTGAAAGGGGAAAGGAGGAAAAGGAAATGGAGAAAGAGGAAAGGATCACAACGACAGGAAATACTACAATTTTGTAATCAGTGCCTCTCAAGTACTTTGATTCAGAGCAAAGTGCAGTTCTATAATATTCTAGTTCATTTTAAAATATTTTGGTCATGGTATTTTGTCAATGTATGCAGTCAGTTTTAAATTTCCAACACCTTGAAGAGATGGTGCTTTTACAGCAGGAAAAGGGAAGGCAGAAGAAAAGGGCAAAAAAAAATTTACAGAGAAAATGGAAGACACCACGAGGTGAAATCAATAATTACTTCTTTTTAATTGTAAATTATAACAGTAATTAGTAAGTTACTAGAACATTTTACTGTACCATCTTCTAAAGCTTACCAGTTCATAGGCTTGTATAAGGTTCATATGGTAATTAGTTCAACAGTCATGATACACGAGCTATTCTGACTGCAGCATTCCAGAAACATCTCTCTGGATATTACACAATTCTGTGTGATGTACACAACAGCAATAGACAATAAAAATGCATTCTATCTTTTGTTATGGTTGGTATCTTTTGGAAGCCTCAACTCTTCTGGAAGATAAAGAAAAATTTTCTCTTTCAAAACCTCACATTGTACTTATTTTAAGTACAGTCAGCCTCAATAAAAACTGCTGATTTCACTTTTTTCCCCTTGTTTAAATAAACACTCAAGACACAAGGAGGAATTTCAGAGGGGATGGGAATGGAAAGGTGAAAAATACAGGGGAAAAAAAAAAGCAAGTAATCAATAACAAATAGAAACAAAGAGGAAATTAAGAAAGAAAAACAAGCCTTAATTGTCCTCTAGAGATGGTTTGAACTTTCACACTTCTCAAATCTGGGGAAGCCCTCTGAAGGCTAGGGAAACACTTGGTCTATTTTCTGTGGGCTTTGCTGTCTTAGATGTGAGTGCAGCATAGTCTTACAGTGACTGGAAACAGGCTGCAAAACAGCAGACACCATTATGTCTTCCCTGCCTTGTTACAGCGAAGTAGAAGGTAAAGTGAATTCACTGCCCCAGAAAGGAAAGCAGCCATGCAAAAACTCACTAAGGAGTCATGTTGCCTGGATAAGCAAAAGATAACAGAAGTCATCTTAAATGGTTCTGTCACTCCTCAATAGCCATCTTAAAACTAAGCAAGGGAGGAAAACCCACGCTTTTGGAATACTGTTCCACTTATAAAACACGATAGAAGAGACAACCTGTATTAAACAAGCAAGAGCTCTTCCTCAGGAAACAAAACAAAACAAAACAAAACAAACTTTTAAATGTTTTGGCAGATTTAGATTTAGTTTGGACTTGAAATAGTAATACAGATATAAGAATAGTTAAGGCATGGTTCTTGAGGGCCCTAGCAAATACGAGCCTACTGCAAGACCCCAAAAATGTACGGAATTTTACCCAATTTTTCAGACGTCAATAAAAGGATTGAAAATTTGTCTATGGCAAAAATAAAGAAAGAAAAAAAAGGAGTTATATTAGAAGAGTCCTGCTCTGGCAGTAACCACATAAAAGTAACAGCTGCCCTATAAGCAAAGAGTATCATAGTTAGGAAAGGAGGGCTGCACTGCACTATAAAAATAGCCCACATTCGTAAGAAAGGTTAAAGTAGGAAATGTTTTATTTGTAGCAGAAGAACAATATGTGACAGAAGTACACACGAATGCACAGAACATGCAGGAAATTTGTCAAGGCAGCTTAAAGCCTATTTTGCAAATCTTTTGGTAGACTCAAGCTTCTGTAACAACGTTCCTCCTTGGCAGTGTAGCAATACTACACGAGTCTGCTGCAGCCTGCTAAGCAAAGGGCCCTTCTCTATTGCTGTGCAAGAATGGAACAAACACAACTTGCAATTTGAAGTGCTAAAAAAATATGAACCCACCCGTCCAATTAATCTCTGGAGATAATAAGGTTCCCTGCAGTTACAGAAGGAGATCCTCTTTTTCTGTTTCTTATTCTCAATTAGAAAACCAGCCACAATGAACATTTGAATGGGGAAGGAGGGAACCCCCAAAGCTATGCACTTTATTCTCCATCTTAATTTTAAGGTAGATCATACGCCTAATGTTCTTCCAAAGACACATTAGATAATATGTAAACATTTAGCAAAGCCTTTGTCTTACAGATTTTACCACACTGGAGAAACTCATATTAGGACTTCATGTTCATACACCGGTTTCTCATAACAGAAACCAAGACAAGCATTGAATTTTATCAGCTCAAGAGATGTGATTGTCAAGCCAGATAATTTCTCAATTCCTTGAAAGTAAAATTACTTCTATCACTTACATATTAAAGTGGAAACATTAACAAAAACCTTCCCAAAACAGAGCAGAATTTGCAAAAGCACATTTCATCAGCACAAAACTAACAAGCACATAATCAGTTTTTTAACAGCTATTTCTTATAAGCCTTTTCTTTCAGAAGGGTCCTTTATCTCTCAGATAAGGAGCAGCTGGCATAGAGAAATGCCCAAGGCTCTGTCAGAATTTCCTACCATCAGAGTCCACTTTCTCACTAAAAATGATTCACAATTACAATAATTTCAAAGGACTTAAGTGTGGAGAATAATATTGACAGCAAACTCCATTGAAGAAGAACTATTAATTTGCCGGTTTATATGCTAACAGTACGCAAGAGGTGAAGGCAAAAGAATGAATAAAGTAATTTAAATTATGTTAAATGCTGAAACCAGTCACGATCTAAACACTCATGAAGGAACTACACACAGAGCATAGGTTTCCAGGCAACTGATTGTATGTTTTTGAAGTTTATTTGACTTACATTTAACTAAGATACAGTATTCTATGCACATGAAACAGCAAGGATCTCCCTAAAGCATGCCCAAACCTGCAACACGCTGACCAGAACAAAGAGGAAGAGGAGAGCTGCCTCCCTTGGTATAGACACCAGTAAGTATGGAACTGAGTCTCACATGAACTATTTTTAAGCAAAGTCTACAAAAAATCCTACACATTCATATTATCATTTTTTTCACAGAAAAAGAATCTGAAAAAGAAAAAAAATATTTATGCATGCTGATTTAGGCTGGGGTAGAGTTAATTTTCTTCACCGTGCCTGGTATGGGGCTGTGTTTTGGATTGGGTTGAACACGGGGTTGGTAATACAGAGATGTTTTTGTTGTTGCTGAGAGCAGAGCTTGCACAGAGCCACGGCCTTTTCTGCTTTTGTGCTGCCACACTGGGGAGGAGACTGTGAGTGCACGGGAGGCTGGGAGGAGACCCAGCCAGGACAGGTGACCCCAACTGAGCAGAAGGATATTCCAGATGACATGGCATCATGTTTAGGGTATAAAGTAGGAGGAAAAAAGAGGAAGGGGAGACTTTTGGAGTGACTGTCTTCCCAAGTCACTGTTACATATGGTGGGGCCCTGCTGTCCTGGAGATGGCTGAACACCTGCCTGCCATGGGAAGTGGTGGATTAATCCTGTGTTTTGATTTGCTTGTGTGTGCTTTTCCTTTCCCTATTAAACTGTCTTTTTCTTAATCCATGAGTTTTCCAGCTTTTATCCTTCTCTCCCTGATCCTGATGGTGGGGGACTGAGTGAGTGGCTGTGTGGGGCTTGGTTGCTGCCTGGGGTTAAACCACAACACTATGAAAGATGAAAATAGTTTTTAAAAGCTGGTGAAAAACTTGATTGAAATTTTACAAGTGTCAACCAAATAAAGAAAGATGGAAGACTCTCAGCTGACACTTTTTGGAAAGTTTCCTGTTTGTTTATTATAATCTGCTTTTCACCCAGCACAAATACTACTTTCTGTAATGCACTGCACTGGCAGTCTTGGGTTTTTTATATTAAACATGAAGTACTGGTGGATACTGAAAGCCAAAAGCAGATGTTAAAATTATCTTCATAGCTGTGAGAATGCAACATTGCAGAAAACTTCCTCCATCTCTCCTTGATGTTACATATTCTCTGAACTACAGTATCCTACAAAAAGTTAGTGAAATTTAAAAAACAAACACACAAGCAAGCAAAAATATCAAACTCAAATAGTCCTCACGTTCACTAATGTTGCAGAAGGATCTCTGGGGAATGATTAAGACATACTCAGTTGTTTCCATAGACCTCTTCCCTACCAGATGAATCATCTATTTATCCATACTCCTTGCTGAGCATTTTTAAGAAAGACAGAACACTACTCAGTGTTTTTATGCATAAGGGATACCTGATCCATCACAAATCTCACATTAGGGGTCTCCCACATTGCACTCATTAGTTACAGAATAACACAGGGCAAGGTGGATTTTTGTCAGCTGTTTATAATAATACTTACAAAGGTGCTATTAAATCTTCATGGGGATCACAGGTATAGAGTACACAGCAGATTAGTGCCTGGAGATCACACAAAACTTCCTGTTCTCGTTGTACATGTATTCATGAATCTCATATTTGATTAAACTGTTCTTTACTGAGATTCTCTGATTCATTCCACCTCCTTTCAGATTTTAGGATATTATTAGAGATTATGGAATTTAATTGAAAAATTCCAATGACCTGACACAGGAGAAAATCCTTTTAGCATTACTCTTTCAGATCACAGAATTATGGAGTGGTTTGGGTTTGAAGAGACCTTAAAGATCATCTGGTTCCAACCCTCTTGCCATGGGCAGGAACAACTTGCACTAGACCAGGTTCCAACCTGGCCTTGAACACCTTCAAGGACAGGACACCTACTACCTTTCTGGGCAACATGCTGCAGTGCCTCACTACCCTCACAGTAAAGAATTTTCCCCTAATATGTAACATACACTCTTTCAGTTAGGCAAGGCAGTAAGAAAAACATGGAAATTTAGAACTCCTGCATATCAGAGCAACAGAAATTATTCTGTTCCACTGTCATCAAGAACAAAGCATAGTTATTTGGGTATTTCCCATCAAGCAGGTTACAGGAGAACTGCATATTACTATACAGAATAATCTTTAATCAAAAAACAGCAAGAGAGAAAGTGCATGGGAAAATTCAGTTCTTCATATAAGCAGTGCTGATATGACTCAGGTTTTATACTATTCCATTCCTAGACAGAAAATAAGCAACACAAAATGTAGGATGGCTAAATAGAGAACTTTACTGCCAGCATTTGGGAGAGAAAAACAGTATACACAAAATCATGCAAAACAACAGAAAAATTTCTTTCAGAAGTTCTGTATCCTGAACCACGAAGATACAGCTTCCTTAGGCAACCTTCCAGACAATTTTCCAACACACCATTGGAAGCACACTACTTGCAGCTGCTGATCATGGGTCAGCAGTTGGCTTCGATCTGTATAAATAAGACTGGCAGTGGTTCAGGACATCTTTAAGAAACTAAAGGGTTCCCTCTCAGTCAAAATTAGTGGTAAAAATGGCTGAGGGCACAGACCTAGATTTTACATATCATGGTAAAACATAAACATTACAATGACAGTGGAAAATGCAAAGGTAGATGATGAGACAGAAAAGATACCATGCTTTCACTCTTTTTGTGTGGCCCTAGAACACATTTAAATACAGTTTCATATGTGATAAGACAAAACAGAAAACATTTTAGAAGATTCTTCCTGTCATATCCCAATGTTACTAAACATGAACTTAAAGCTATTTTTTCCAAACCTAAAGAAGTTAAAATTGCAGCACATCATACAAGATCCTATTGACACTTCAGAGCTTCAAATTTACAGCATTCTATTCCAGAAATGTATGGTTGCCAGACTGTGAATTCTGTACAACCTGACTGTATAGAGGGATTATGCCTGAATGGTTCATGTACTACTGAGGCCCATGAAAGCTAGTATAAATGTACACCAGAATACTCCTACTAGTCAAACCTCTTCTGCTCCAAATATTTGTCAACACTGAGTGCATGAATAAACACACACTAAAAAACTTGCTGCTGTGCTGAAGGAAAAGGAAGTTCCCTACAAATGGTAGCTGAGCTCAACCACACAGCATTTTTGAAATTTTTCTGCATGTATGCAAGTGCTTTACAACTCTGTGTAAATCTAAGCATTCAACTGAATTTAGAACTTTTTGAGTCATTAATATCATCAGAGAAAATTATTCCCTGTTTCCTGAATTCCTTAATGCAAAGAAATAAAAGAGAACATCCATCTAATACAGTCACTGTGAAGAGCTTTCTACCATCATTTCTCCTGGAAGTCATGTATACATAACATATGTGCTAATAACCAGTCACTTCATTGCTTCAGTTTTTAGACTTTGTACCATCTACTAATTTCAGTCCTCACTTCTGCCACCTAGACTGGGATGTTTGGCAAAGGAGTATCAGTAATTTCTTCTTCTGAGTCTAAACCTTTCCATAATAAACTGAATATTTTTAGATCAAGTATGAGTTAACCTTGTGCCTTTAGAAATTGTTTGGTGTTCTACATTAATACAGACTATTTTTAGAAAAATAAGTCAAAATGTTCCTGATGCCAAGTTCGTACAAAAATGTCCTCAAAACCGGTAAGACCATAATCTAATGGATTCTACACATGTATATAACATATACACATAGCTTTATGTTTTTTTTTCTTAGAGGGTTATTGTAGCAACTTAAGTCCTTCTTTTGTGACATAAGATGAAGTTACGTAACACCAGTATTAGATATAAGTTCCCAATCAAATAGTTAATTCAACTTCTGTGTCCTAAATCTAAGGCTGGTAACAAAAATCCTTTGTTAGCATCTCCTTCTCTTTTACTGTTGTTCTTAAGAACTTTTCACTATGATAACCTCATGCTAGCTGCACTTTATTTCGCTTTATTTGCTATACATTCATTTGTTTTTAGAGTTTTGATTAGGATTCTATCAGAAAAGCCACAGAAATCCTCTGATGAGGCCATCAAGTTGCCGTATCTATGGAATTCATGGACTACCATCTATCACATCTAGGCAACTTCTATATGCAGGAGAAGTTGTTTTGAGTAAGTCAGAACACTCTCAGCACATCTGTTGGCAGACCCCCTGCATATATTGCTATGCAAAGCACACAAGAGGAATGAGCCCTTATGCTGTGTTGGGTAAAAGCAGTGGTACTAACGCAAGTCAGGGGATACATTCGGGGAACTTGTCTACTTTTGATAACTCATTGGAAGGAATCAAGAGATTAAGATAATATAAAATTATTGCAATCCCTCTCTTCTTCCCTCTTTTCTTCCTTTACTCGCATTGCTGAGGAGCACAACTTAGTTCTAATTTGACATTTTTAAACATAATTTTTACTGGATAGTACTTCAGCTAGCTAAACACTAGATATAACTGTTCACATTGAATATACCACATAATTGTGTGTAGCTGTATATACATGTGTAAGCACATACTGCAATATATACTATTGCTGCATTAATGGAAGAATTCCTTGAAGTGTTCCATATAGTGCAGTCAACATCCAGCATTAACTGGTTTTGCATATTAGACAATCTTTTAAGCCTCGCCACATTTTAAAGCAAATACATTATCTCCCACATAAAAGGCACCTTGTACTTACACTTAAAACAGAAAACTGTATACAAAAAATATGAGGAAAAAATTCTCCTTCATTTCATAAACTAAGTAGGTAGGTAGGTAGATGGATAGATAGATAGATTAGATAGATAGATAGATAGATAGAGAGAGAGAGAGAGAGAGAGAGAGAGAGAGAGAGAGAGAGAGAGATAGAGAGAGAGATAAACAGCTAAAACACAACTTCTATTGAGCTAAGTCCAGTCTCCAGAACTGCTAAAGAAACTGTCTTCTGCTGCTGGATATAAGCTTCTGAGTAGCAAAGTAGTTCTGTCTCCAGAAGAGGTCTTCACCGTTGAAGACCTCTACTTAATGGAAACCATAAACAAGACAGTAACATTTCAAAAAGATAATTAAAATAATACATTTCTGCTTGGAGGATACTTTTTAAAATGGTCTTAATTTCCCCCCACCTGTGGCAGAAGCTCACCACTTAGCCCACAGTACTTGAGTTTGCTGGACAATAACAGTGATCTCAAAGCAATACTCTTCATTTTCAGGAAGCAAGGGGCAGCAGAAAGAAGGAAAACCGAAAAGACCCAGAAGCAATTTCCACACTCCATTTTTATTGCCATCTCCCAGTGGCTGATTGCACCTGACTGAAAATGGGAGCTGGCCTCTGGCTCTAGCCTTGAGCAGGAAGGAAAAGCTTTTGATGTGCAGAGCACTGTGAGATGGTAAAATCAGGGTAGCACAGGTAGTTTTTAGGACTCCAGACAGGACATGAAGGATCTATTCGCACTGAGAAACAAATGAAGCTTATTCTAAATTACTGCATAGAAGCACAAGAAAACCTTCAGACATTTGAAAATCAGTTTAAAAACATGAGCTCTCAGAACTTACATTTCATTTGCTTGAAGATGGATTTGTTGGGCTCAAGCCAGTGCTGAAAAGACAAAGCAGAGAGCAGAGGTTAATACAGATCACAGTAGACAAAAATATCCTTGTAAATGTATATGGTACCAAAAATGAGAAGGAGGAATTTTGTTTCACTGAGACATACATAAGTGAGAAAAGCACCTCCATACTGGAATTGCACTGTATAAGCATGTCACCAGTGCCTGTAAAATAGACGTAGTTGAGACAGAAATAAGACAAATATTTCAAAGACACAATTAAAGGGTACAGGCTCTAGTTCTCTGTTTGCAGCAGACATTTCAGTCTCATACTTTCAGCCATTATTTTCCAGAAGAAAGATCATATCAGACAGTTGGACAGACTATTCAGAAACTTTAACACTGTCTTTTCATTTATGTTGTCTTCTTCGTTTCTTATAACTGAAGAATATCTAAGTACTATATCCTCAGTCAAAACCCTCAGGACACAAACTACTGTTCTCTTCCAGCAATAACTAAAAAGCTGAAGGGAAAAAGAGTGCACTTTTCCAGGAAATGCTCACAATACAGACAGCCAATGTACAACAGAGAGGTGTAGACACTTATCAGCAGGTGAGTAACTTTCCAGGAAAAGACTGTTTTGGCAGGAAAAGTTTCACTTCTTTTTATTCCCTTAAAAAATAAACTCAGGTGCTTCTGTAATCAAAAGCTAGGCTCACATTTTAGTTAAGAGCCTTAGCACATCCCCTGCTAGCACTAGCTGACCTCCTCAGGAGGATGTTTTGTCAGACAAAAGAACATGCTGATATTCAAGTGTCACTTCTGACCACAGCCAGCAGCTTTTGTACTAGTATTTTTCCTGTAAGCAAAAATCCCCACAGTAAAATGAGATTTGTGCTGCAGAAGCAGCTGGTCAAAAAGCACAGCACTCAGTTTTAATAAGCATACTCAATGCTGGAAGGCCTTGCATTAAAGGGTTTCTTTTTTAACCCTTTCATTCTAGCTCTAAAACCCTTTGGTCAACTGCAGAAAGAAAACCTAGCATTTATTAAACCATATATAATACTTAAAATATCCTACAGGGGCTACCATTTCTCCTCATAACTTTTACTAAGTTTATACAGAGAACAGTCAGGGGTAGATATTTTGCAGGATGGTTAATAACTGACAGAAAATTATTACTTTAAAAATTACAGCGTCTCAAGTATTCAGATGAAGTCAGGCTAACTGTAAGTTAGTTTTCTGAAAGAGAACTTTTGACAAAACATATACCTTGGAAAGAACATTTTCAAATATCTGCAGTTTATGTGCTATGGTTGCTCATAAACCCCTGCATATAGTTTACAGTAGTATTTGAGATAAGCTCTGCAACATATTTCTATTTGAAGTTCACTTATCACTGAGAGACTGATATGGAACCCTGGTACAAACGAAACAAAAACCCAACAACCTCAAACTTCAAACAACAGCCACAACAAAACAACAACCCTACACCATTTTTTTACCTATTCCCTTTTCCCAGTGTCTCTGTTTTTAGGAAAAAAGATGAAAGAAACACAATTTAAGCAGCAGTGACGGTTTCACTGGCTTACCAGAAATATCTAGCTCATTTCATTCTTTTTTTAGATCATGCATATAAATTATTTATATGTTTCACTCTGAATAATGGGGCCTGAGAGTTGCTCATAAAAAGGTAAAGACAATCTGATTTAAGAAACCTTATACAGTCTGCAGTGGTTTATAGATACATAATCCAGAAGGAATTCACAGATAGGGAACCAGTCAAGACACACAGATACACAAGTGTACTTTCGTTAACCTCTTCACACATCCACCCCACATCCACAAGGATCAGGCCAGTCCTAGAGGAAGATTCGGACAGCAAAGGGGAATTTGGACAGTGTTCCGTGCTGTACTGCTCCCAGGAAACTGAAAGTTAATAGTATTTACTATTTTCATCTAGCAGAAACACAACACAATATTCTTGATATTTAATTTTGAAATACCAAGCTGGAATATCAGCACAGAGCAGATCAGCATTTAGAGCTGTTTGAAAAAGTTAATTACCTATTCTTACAAAAAAATCAGAGGTAAAAAAAGCCAATTTGAAAATATGAAACCCTCACACTAACCATGTGAGTAATGAAAGAGGGGAAACATGGATGAAATTCCTCAAACCCCCAGGAATGCAGATTTACCTAACACGTCCAAAAGTAAACATGTTTCACTAAGACCTGACCTTCATGGGTTAAAAACAGATTGAAAAGACATTGAGCAATTAAGCAATCTAGACTTTCACATGAAGGTCATGGAACTGATAGGCAGTTTTTACAAGCTCAGATTTCTGTTGTGACCTCTGTTGGTGAAAGGTTGCAAACGTGTACACAATTCAGCTGAATCTTCCAGAAAACTGACGAGTTATTTTATAATTTGTGGAGATTTTCAAAGACACAGCAATTAGGTGCTTAATGCTCTCTGACTGTCAGGGGAAGATAAACACCTAGTCACTGCTAATTCTTCTGGAAATAGCCACCCCTATACTTGTTTGCATATTTCAATTTGAGTTTTAGGAAAAATTTTCCCCTGAGTACTTATCTTACAGCCTTACAGCATTGACTATTAATAATTAATACCTGTGCCTCATCTCTATTATACAGTATCCAAGCTATATTTATTCCAAGATTAATTAGCTGTTATAGTTAGGACCAGATTAAGGTTCCTATAAATTAATCAAACTGTTTCTGCAGAAACTTTAAAATGAAAAGTATCTGGTTTTCCAAAATGCTTTTTTCATGTAGCAATATTTTTTTTATCAACTTCCCTGGGAAAAAAAAAATCTTAGATGAAAGAGAAATATAACATTCTGAGTTGGCTTGTCAACATAAGTTTTAGAAGCATTTTAAATGTTCAGCTGCAAAAAATGTTATTAATACATATGCCACACTGGCTTGCAAGAACAGTCCACAGATATTTTCAATTCTTTATTGTAAGGAGTTATTATATCCTTTATCATACTTGATAAGACTAACAAAAAAACCCAAACAAAACCAGTCAGATGTAAAACTGGAACTAAAGACAATAATCTTTTCTTTCTCTACTAGCAATAAAATGAGCAAATCAGGGAGAGAAAAAAACTCTAGCAATTTTATGCAGCTTCGTTTCTGTCTCATGTATTTGACACTGTAGTCCATAAAGGCTGCTTTAATTGGATGATGGCCTACACCCTCAAACCTTGGCTTTATATGTGATAGTACTTAATGATCATCAGAAATCATCCCTGCAGGGCTTCAGCCTCTTGTTTCATTTAAAGCATTTTAGCAACACGGTTGCTGCCCAATGGGGAAGAAAAGTCTTTGATCCTAATCCAGCTAACACAGGACCAAGCATCCTGAGAGGAGACTCATGTTCACCGCTACTAATTTCTAGCCTCTTTGTCAAAAGAGATTTCAATAGCTTCTGGGTATCTCAGTGGTAAGGCAGATGCTCTCACAGAGGCAGAAGGGAAAGAGAAAGATACTCAGAGATCTTGAAGGTCAGTCATGGGATAGCTAACGAGTCTTGGTGCTTCAAGTGCCAGTGGTGCATAAGCAAACTATCATGGATATCACTTTTGGTGCTGGGATCCTAAAATATGCTGAGCATTGCCTTCTGATAAGATTTCATTGCAACTGCATGCTGTGTTTCAGACTAGTGCAATTTTTACTTTGTAAATAGAGCCTTCACCTCCGATCAGCCCTTAAGTGGCGCTGAGTAGTCATTAGCGAGGCCAGGTGTGTTCTTGCTTACCCACAAATTCTGAGCAGCTGATGTGCTATCAGCTTTCACAGCAAAAGCTCAGGGTGAACAAGGACACCCTGCAAGGGTAAAAGCACCATTCTAGAAAGTCAGTTTAACTCCACAAACACTGATAATGCTTTTAGTAAAAACACTTCAGCCTGTTTCAACCTGTTTCAAACAAAGCCATTCACTGAGAAGGTCTGAAAGGACTGAGTTTGGTCTTGATTCAGCACAGGGTTAGGGGTTTTAGAGTAAGAAGTAGTGAGGAAAGAGGACACAGTGGTAGAATCATAGAATGGCCTGGGTTCAAAGCGACTATAAAGATTATTTAGTTCCACCTTCCATGCCATTAATAGAGATATCTGTCATGAGACCAAGTTGCTCAGAATTTCATCCACCCTGGCCCTGAACACTTCCAGGGATGGGGCATTCTCAGCTATTCCAGGCAACCTCACCGCCCTCAAAGCAAGTCTCTCCCCTCTTCCAAGACAAGAAGCTTTTGATTTAGTCCCTGTGTTTCAAGAGGAGCAGTTATGAAAGCACAGCTGAAAGTGGCCAAATACCACGAATATTTAAACCTCGCTTGGCAAGCGATACTTAGCCAAGTGCTTGGATGTGCACACAGTGAAACAGAATCAGAAGAATGGGCAGGTTTTACAAAAATATTCCAGGCACGGACTGGATTGGAAAACTTTGTTTGATCAACAGGAAAAAGCAGGAGAATGGAGATAGGAAACACTGCTAAAAAGTAAAAAATAATTAATTTTATTTAAAACTCCACCTTATATTAATCTTGACTATGAATATCTAATCTTTTCCTTGAATAAAGAGCAAAATCAAAGTAAATTTGCTTTAGCTTCAAAGTGACTTACATGAGGTCACCACCCACCAAAAACATACAAAAAAACCCCCAAACCAAAACAAAACAAAAAAAAACCAAACAGGATCCAAAGCTCATGGAATCTCAGACAGGGGAATTAATTAGGTGTCCATTCCATGCAGGCACAAGAGATGCCACAGGGCCCAGGGCATAATGTGCGTCTCTTCTTCATACCCTGAAGCCAATACCATTTTTTCATTTCAAGAACCTTTATTAACCATTTCATTTTCATTTCGAAAACCTTTATACCAAGAATATTGGTACTGTTCTGCTGTAGCAAAAGAGCTGCTCCTCTGTATTTTTTCCAAAATCAGGGCACCAACACTATTTACTGGCATGCTAAGCAGGAAGAAACAAGGTACATCACTATACCAAACATTAATCTGATCCAGAAATAGTAACATACAGAACAGAAAGGAACAGGATCGCCATTTGTGTGATTCTGAACTGGAATTTATTAAACAAATTTCCAAATTATGACTGCTGTGTGTTGGAGTAGCTGAAATTATCCATAGTCTCCACATTAGTTGAACATCTGGCCATAAAATCTGCATATATTGATGTACACATGAGCCACTGCATTCTCAGAGACAACAGGCTCACAACTGATGGAAAAAAAAATCTTTGTTTTTATCAATATGTCTTTCAAAATGATTTAGTTTACAAGTTCACTAATCTTCACACAAGATACTTAGTAACATTTCTGCTGAATTAAGTCTTTATATGTATATATTCTCTTGACAGAACTATTAATTTCTGTCAAATTTTTGTTTAGCACATAAATACAACTATACTGGTAAAAGCAAGCTGCCATTTAACTCAGCACAGTCTTTGAAAATGGTCTGAAGCAAGTACTTAGAAAAAAACACGTGCAGTAGCTCCCATTGTGCTCAACAAACTTTTTCCACCAGCCTCTATTACAATTTGTTTGTAAATCCTTGTAGGCTTTCACATGTTTGTCCAAACTCCCATTTTTTAACACTTCTTTCAAATTTTTGACAGCTACAATGAATTTTATTACTGCCTATGATTTTCTAAAAACTATTTCTCAATACCAGTTACTTTATGGTTAGTTTATTTTAGAGTGTTTCAGTTCTAAACTAATATAGAACTACAGGGCAACTCTTCCCTGATCACCTTCTCCAAGCTGTTTTACATCACATCTTTCTGTCTCATTCATTATTGCTTACTCTCTGACTCTCTCTTACTCATTCTCTCTCACTCATCTCTTTTCCTAGCCATATTATTCTTGTCCAATCCATCTCTGGATGAAATCCATTTCTATTAGATATAATTGTCACAGCCTTCTTCATTCTTTTTCTAGTTCTATTATATATATATTTTTTTTTTTGAACCAGCATGACCTGAACTGCACACAACAAGCAGTGTTGAAGCAAGAGCTCATGCAAATGCAAGTAACTTCTGTGATAACTCTGTCCTGGAGGAAAGATTCATATGCATAGAGAAGGATTAAGGTTTTTATTAGCCTATGGCTCAGTCACTCTAGGGTTCTGCCTGTAATACTTCTGTTCTACCCCTTCACGGAGACTGGAGCTCTCCCAGACAGATCTCTCTTCATAACTGTATGGAGTATTACAACTCCTTACACAAAACTTCATTGAACTGAGGTTGCAAATTATCTGATATGTCTTCCTGCCAACCTTCCCCATCCTCATGTGGGACTAGGTGCACATTTTTAAGTACATGTATTAAGTAGCTTCTCTTGCTAAAGCAGGGATCAGCTGCACCCAAGATTTGCTGATCCTTTCACTCTCTGATGAGAAACTGCTGTACATTTTGTCTGTAGCTCCCATTAAAAACAGAACCACTACTTCATGATAAATAAATTCATTACTGACAGACCAGAGGTTACAGTTTCCTTCCCCAGTAAATACTGGTACAATGCTGAACTACTGAGATTGTAGGATTACACAAATATTCTGCCCAGATCAATTTTAAGTGCCATACTTTGGAATACAAATGGATCTCCCCACAACCCTTACTGGTGAAATAAATATGCAATCTGACAGAAAAAACCTATCTCTTTGTAGAATTGTCAATCAGTTTTCACTATATTTAAGCTTGAAAGCAAAATGAGAATTGTATCTGCGACAGTTCTTTAGGGTGAAATTGGCAGGCAGGCTGACAAATCCATAGTGTACTGTGTCATCTTCCTACCAAAGAACCAAGCCAGCTCTGTGCTCTGGGAAAGGCAGAAAATCCCAGTGTACTCAAAGGTATCATTCAGGATCAGCTGCACAGAGGCAGTGTACTCGTAGAGCAGTTTCACTGATTTGAAAGCTTTATTTTCATACTGCCAGATGTGCAGGCACAGAGCTAAAACCACTGCTCAGCTGTGCTGCTCCCAGACAGCCCTGCAGCACACCCATCTGACAAAGCATCTCAATGCTTAAGGGTGATTACGATTTCAAACATCTCTATAGTGACAGGTGAGACTTCACAGTTGCTTCAGGGTCCTACAAAGCCTTTCCATGACATTTCCAACCTACCTCATGGGTAGCTCCAAGGTATTTCTGTCAACTACTACCTCATACTTCCACATTCAAAAACAAAATCACAAGCATGTGCTCAGATTGATCCACTGGGAGTGGAAAAAAAAAGGAAAGAAGTATCTCCAACTTTAAATCATTGCTCAAGTGCCCTCCTGAAGGGACTTAAAGACTATACTTCACTGCACTAACATCTTCCTTCTGTTGAATCTCCACTTGCCCTCACGAACAATGGCCTCTTTCAACGAGAAATCTACTCTAGAGAAGCTGAACAGCAGCTGCACTATATCATTCAATTCTTGTCTCGTACCAATCCAAAAAACACAAAAAAGCTGCTCAGTAAACCCAGGGCACCTGGCACAGAATTAGCCATTCTGCATTTCCACAAGCGTGAGAGTGTGACAACTGACCTCAATACAGTATCTAGTAAATGAAAAGGTACCAGGAAGTAGTTCCTTGAGTAGGAGAATCAGTAACAGCTCATCCTGGCATGTTTCCTATTTGAAACTCTTAAAAAGTAGAAGATCCAAATGGTGGCTTCTGGGTTCTTACAGTGTATCTCTCTCTACTCTCTAGAGACTTCCTGGGTTGCGTTTGCTCTTCAGTGTTTTCCTCAGTAAGAAGAATAACAGGGTTCTATCCACCAGTGTGGCAGCTTATCTTCATGAAACCATACAGAAACTTAACATTTGAGAACTATATAGAACCTTAAAACCATCAAGGCTGAAAGACACCTTTAACACCATCCAGTCCCATCATTCACCCAGCACTACCATTATAACTCCTAAATCCCTAAACCACATCACCCAGCAACAGATCCAGACTCCTCTTGAACACCTCCACAGATGGTGACTCCACCACCTCCCTGGGAAACCTATTTCCTGACCACCCTAACAGTGAAAAAAAATTTCCTAATATCTAATCTGAATCTCCCCCGTCTCAGCCTAAGGCCATTTCCTCTGGTGCTCTCACTGCAGGCACAGCAGAGGAGACTGGCCCCCACCTCACTACACCCTCCTTTCAGGGAGCTGTAGAGAGTGATGAGGTCCCCCCTGACAAACCCAGATCTCTCAGCCATTGCTCATAAAACATGTTCTCTAGTCCTTCCACAAGCCTTTGTGCTCTTCTCTGGACACTCTCCAGAACTCCAAAGTCCTTTTTAAAGTGAGGGGCCCAGAACTGAACACAGGATTCGAGATGTGGCCTCAACAGTGCCAAGTACAGAGGGATGATCACTGTCCTGGTCACNAATATTATATATTTAATATAATAAAATAGATATAATATATATATGATATGTTTAATTATATATACAATTTAATTAATGCCCAAAATATACACATGTTTATTTATGTAGTAGGAAATTATTATTATAGAAGTGAAGATGGGGAGAGGAAGAAATACATGCTATTACTTACTTGAAAAATAACCTATAAAAACACCAGTTATTTTCGCACATTTCAAATTTTTTTTCCAACATAAGACAATTAGCTCCATTGTCTACATTTTTACAGAGTCAGAAATTCTGAATGTTCTAA